>QGMJ01000338.1:0-33160 GCA_007821545.1 Lachnellula subtilissima
GGAAGTGAATGAACGACTTGCCAGTCTACGATGTTTTCATGGATTTCGGAGGTGGAGAAGTGAGGGTAGTAGATTCGGGTTGGTTTGTTGGTGCCTGTGTTCTTGTCTGGAAATTCTGGTAATGTCCACTGGTTGCATTAGAATTTTTCGTTGAACGAGAGGTGTAAACTCACCAGATTAATGATGTGATCTACGCCTCCTGTGAGTAGATACCGGCCTGTGGCATGGAAGCTCTGGGTGATGTTAGAAGGTTATTGTGAGGAGACCGAAGTGGTATTGTACCAGACTCATAACAGCCTCCCTATGCCCATCTCCTTCCAATATTGCAGCACATGGCTGCTTCTCATGAGCAGGATCAAGACTCCATATCCGTACATTCAGATCATTAGATGCTGAAGCTAGAATATACGGATTCGTAGGCGAAACAACGAGATCGTTTATTTCCTAAGATATCTCAGCCAAGGGAACATCTTCATACTAGGGCCATCTTACCCCTCCATGACCAGATAGTGTCTACTTCATCATTAGCATTGCATCTTAGAAACCGTCAAAGTCACGACTTACTCGAAGTAATTTGCCCGTTAAAGCACTAATGATCTTGATGGTAGCATTGAGTCCGGCAACACATAAGAGAGGGTCTCCCGTCTCGAAGTCTTTTGTCCATACACAGGTATAATAGTCTTCTTCTTGCTATCTTGAAGTTTAGTCAGGTTTCATTCGATCGGGAGCATTAGAGTACCCACATCATCGCCGTTTTTATCCTTATTCGTTTCTTCGTCAACGCAATACTGCGTGACTTCAACCTTGGTGTTTTCCGCAGCAGGCGGCCGGCAGATCAGGATCTTCCATAGCGTCAACCACATAGACTGATTCGGATTGCGGCAGGACTACTTACATGCTTCCCACCTACAATAGCGAAGACAGGATCTACCCCCGGCTCTGTGTATGGGTAAAATTGAACGCCATAAAAGTCTGCATGGAGTCAGCAGGCTAGTATATTGACTCGCATATCACAACACCCCCTACCCTTTCCGTTTCCAATTCCCTAATCGTCTATTAGGATATATTTCCGAAGGCTAATCGGGCTACGGAAATGGCTCGTGGTGAACAGCTTTGCTTACAGGGATTTGATGGGATTCTCTGAGGGAGGGGAGTTCCCACTCGGGCTTATGCTGTCGTGAAGCCATGCATGCGTGATATTACTTTGCGGCTCTGTATTCAAACTAGTTGGGCTACTGTACTCTAAGGCAAGGCTGCCCGAGAGACAGGGGTGGGGATGATAAGCGGAGACTCGTGTTTCGTACGTGAATAGGTAGGCTTCTTTGAACGTGGCTGGTGAGGTTGGAGCGTGGGTTGACCCGTTGAGCGCGAAGTTGATATTGACTATGACTAGGGATACTATACGAAAGTACTGGCATATGTCAGTCAGGCAAAACATCGTTTGTTATTCGCGTTTTCTTCCAATGGTGGAGATATGAATTTGCTTTTTTCTCGTGACAGCGAAAGACTTCCCCAAGTAGGCCATGAGGTAGATAGATACAAAATAGGAGGCTACAGTAGCAACTTCAAGCCACCCGCAGTCTAGAAGGTGCAACTATGCAGTCTTGCATCATGCAGCGGGCATTCAGGGGCATCACTCACCAAGCTACAGCCCGCAGATACCTTACGTATGGTCAATCAATACCAAGACCCTTGCCTTGGTGGTGTTGTGAGCAAGGATCGACGCGGGCCGGCAAATCCTGCCCCCAGCTTCCCCATAAATATGGTGATATACTTTAGGGAGTACTGTTTGACAACCGTATATTTTATTTAAAGTCTTATCAAGATAAGTATTCGTCTTTGAGGTTGGAACCTGCAGTGTTTTCATGTACGGAGGTAGGTAGCTAGGCACACGCCAGTTCGGTCCAGGAGCGTGTGGCAGGCTAGGCCGGCCCTCGTCAGCCGAAAGCTTCCATTTGTAAGTTACCACCAGCACCAGTACCATAGGTACTTTTTTGCCATGTGAAAGTAGGTATTCTTTGCGGTTCAAGGCATCTAGATTTAACCATTAGGTACCTATTCCAAGGACATCATCAACTGCATGTTTTTCTTTTTCCATTGTTTTTCCATTTACTGTGGGCCGAGATCCTATCAATGTGCTGCCTCGACCGGATTCCTGGAACCATTCCCGGCCAAAAGCAAAAATATACTGTACTGTCAGACCAACCAACCAACGTGCGCTGCATGGCCTCCAGGGAGATGGAACAAACGGTTTCCTACATGATATATGATATGACAACCTGGCCTGGGGTTGTTTTCGATCTGGAGGCCGTGCAGGGCTCACGGCGGATCGACGAGTAGGAAGAGATCGATCTGTTTGCATAAATGTATTCATCGAGAGGGTTGTAGAATATCTTCTTTTTTCATACATGCCCCCTGGCCGCGCAAAACTCTGTTGCTTTACACTTTACGGAGTAATGAAGTCCACCTGTTACCTGTGACGCAAACTCGGGGAATTACCGTGCTGTAGTCTGTACTGTACATGATTCCCCAAAAACGGGAGGTGTTACACAACATCCGGCCCAGGGTCCTTCTGTATTGGGCCGGACTAGAATAATAAAGTCTAGATGGGATGGCTTGACCTGAATATCAAGCCATATGTGAAATAATAACTCCGTGAATCAGGTACCAGATAATCACCCGTTGGTGGAAACAAACAGTGAGAGTCTCTCCTTGACGATTCAGGGATTGATACAAAATCTATACATACATACATCCATACATGCATCTGTGTCACTTCAAAGAACGTTGTTAAAGCCATAGTCCTTAAACCCGGACTTAGAAACCCCTACTTTCAAGTTCCCCAGAACCTAGGTACAGTAGCTGAGAAAATCCATGCAGCTTTGCCGCTTTCTCGCAGTTGTTTCGCATAGCAGGGAATTAAAATGCGTCCACGCGAATCCAAAGCAGCAGCCTAGACTACAACATGGACACGATGATACGTAAAGATGTTCCCAAATGTTTCAATGCCCCAGTGATGATCTAGCAACCTGGAAGGTAGTATCCCATGCTGTTGGGACTGATGCACGATGCGCCGAGCCTAAATAAAGCTACCTGCGGAGCACTATACCGGACGGACATCTCTAGCGTTATGTGGTGGGAAAACTGGTCCAAGGGAAGGGAAGGGAAGGGAAGGGAAGATACAGCTTCTTCATGTTTTGATTCAACCTTGACCGCTCCAGATTCTACAAGTCTCGTCTCATAGTCATCGGATTTCTCCATTCCCCATTACCATTACGGTACTCTTGTGCAAACTACACCCTGGTTCACGCCCATGTGCACGCCAACGCCTCACCTCCAAATGACCGAGCGCCCTCCATTTGAGCCATACCGCCCGCCTCTATCCTGCCTCTGCCCGGAGGATCGTCGCCAGGGTCTGCTCGCAAGAGAAGCCAAATCAAGCGTCACCGGTAGACGATTGAAATATCAGACTTGATACGAGTAGCTAACAAAAATTACTTCTGGAATTTCTCCAAGTGGACATTGAGTTTGAGGGGAAGAAGATATAGGGAAAAAAGACGCGAATTGAGGATCATAATCCCTTGCAACGTTATTGACGTCCAAGCATCTTCCCTGCTTCCCGGCTGTCAACTTTCAAACCTACCTAACCACTACGTTTGCCAATACATATATATATATATCTCTCTCTCTTTAGCCTACAGCTTCTCCTTCATTGACTCAACTAAACACTTCGGCACTCGATTCTTGTCAGACCTATTAGGGTTCATCTACAAACTTTCGTCTACCCAAGGAACTAAGCATCTTGTCAGAGATACAAACGCTAGTATCCCTCAAGATGGAGACTACGTTTATGACCATTCACAGTGAGCCCAGTTCACAATATCAAACATCACCATTAGATAGCTGACCCCCCTATCACTAGACCTCACCCCGAATGCAAACATTATGTTTGCATCCGAGTCCATTGCCGACATCTTAGGCTATCGTCCGGATGAAGTGACAGGCAGGTCTTGCTTTGAATACTTTCATCCTGATGAGATTCCTTTTGCTCGCAATATCCATAGCCGAGGCGTGCAGCTAGATAAGGCTGCAGTCCTTCACTACGCCCGGATCAGAGGCCGACATGGACAATGGGTCAGTTGTGAATGCGTCTTCACAATTGTCTATGAAGTCCTTGTTGCTTGTACAAGCATCTACAGACGAGATGTGAATAGCGACCGTAAGCTGCTCCCGGAACACTGAATCTCCTTTTGCTGACCTTGCATCAGGCCGAGCAGCTGAGGCTCCAGCCGTTCGTCATCTCTTTGCATCATCCCCTAGAGACCCTCGATATCATATGCTAGAACACTTGTCTGCCAAGTTCAGAACTCCACCGCAAGCATCGCTTCGTGAACCCAGGGCTGCCATCGTGCTCAATCGGTTTACACGTACCTTGACTGTCATGTACGCGACCAACGCTGTTTCAAGTATCCTTGGTATTACTCCGGAGCAGTTCACAGACAAGAGTTTCTATGAATGTATTCAAGAAAACTGCCTGCCGGAGGCTATCAGATGCCTAGAGAGTGCAAAAGCCAATGATTCTATTGCTTACCTCCGCTTCTGGTACAGAGATCCTCGCCGGGACGAGGATCTGGACCAGGACATGCGCGAAGATAGTCAGAGCAGTGACTCCGAAGAGGGAGGTGCTGTACTTGGGGGACAGATGGATGTTGACTCGGCTCCCGCTGCTGAAAGCACCACGGCGAACCAGAATATGGCGCCGAGTGTCTCGTCAGCAGAGGCACATCATACCTCTTCTGGAGATAGCAGTGATCTGGACCATACCTCTTCTGGGGCAATCTTTGACCAATCGCACGCCTCACGATCCTCTACGTCTTCCTTAGTTCTCGTATCTCCTGAAGAGCGCAGGCGCGCAAGGCCTACACCCATTCCTCAAGCCCCTGCGGAACCCTTTGAACTTGAAGCGGTAATTTCGTGTACCTCCGATGGGTTGGTGGTTATTCTGCGCCGCGCTCGTCCACGTATTCCTCAACCCGAACAAGTCTTGCCTCCAATTCAGGCCTTTGCGCCCTGGGGCGTCGATCCCATCCGCCCACATGTGTACCAGCCAGACCTTCGGTTTCCTTTCCAGCATGGTTTCGATGCTCCTCAGTACGTGCCTGGAGGGCCGCCTGTAGATGACTTTTTGAACGTGATAAGAGATGTGGGATGTTTTGCCTGGTCTTTGGTCGGAATAAATGGAAATATTGGGGCATATTCCCGGGGTTTTCCAAAGGGAGAAGCTACTCCTCCTGGTGGCATGCCGATCTGGGATCCTTATGCTCAACCGAACCCAGACTACGCTCCTCCGGAGAATCAAGCGGCGCTTAGGTGGGCTCGTGAAGCTACTATTCAGCCTGCGGACGAGAAAGCACCATACCACCACTCAGCGCGGCAAGAGAATCCCTTTGGGTCTTTTCAGAACAATCATGAAGGCAATATGCATGGAAATGCCCATGAGCAACCTGGAGTGTCGTCGAACCAGGACCTCCATGCCAACATGTCCCCAATAACTCAAGATCAGGGACGGAGCGAAGGGGGGCGCTCAGACAGGGACTTGTGGTACTAGATAAAACGCGTTTCTGGAAGCGGGAATGGGAGGTACCTTTGATATCCAGGCAGTTTTGCCGCGGCGCCGGGCGGAAGTATTGAAACTAAGCCTTGAAGGCTTTTATTTGCTCTTAATTTCGTAAATGTTGTCTAATATTATACATATACCAATTTCTTTTTGTCTCACCTCTTGAGTCCTGGATTTGTGATATATCAATCGTTGACGATTTTGAGTTCGGTGGTGGTTCAACTGGTGGAAAGGGGCAAATGAATCCCACCATATCCTGTCCACTTCACATAGAAATATCCACTGAGATGAAATTTCAACAAACGCTTCTCAACACTCAACTAATTTGCAAGAATTTGAAACAATTAAAAGATATGATGAGTCTTTTCAAGTGGTGTCTGAAATAAGTTGCATATATCTTTTGGGAACAGCCTAGACCTATTTTGAACTAGCATGGAAGCTTGGGCCATCTGTTGAAGGAACGCGCCAGCTTGAGGAAACCGTGGAATTTCGAGGTGCACCGAAAGGAGAGCTCACTTCATAGCAACGACTATTGACAAAGCATACAGGGCGCAACTCGTGGGGTCATTTGCGAATCGCTTTATATCGAACATATGTTGGTTTGACCAGCCAAACCCCCAAACAACATGGCGTCCTCATCGAATCCATACCAGCATTATGAGGAACCACATGTAGAAGAAGACGAAGACCTGATAGACCCCGATGATGGTACACACCTTTCCAATCCCATGCCCCCCTCCTCTCCTCTCCATTACTCCCAGAAACTAAGATCAACCCACCAGCCAACCTCGACGATCTCGATGACCCCCTCCAACCCACCTCCTCCCGCGCCCCCCTGACCGGCAACATCAACACAGGCAACACCTCGAACTCCCGCCCCCTCAACGAATCCTACCTAACCTCCCGCGTCCCCGGCGAAGACCGCCGTGCACCCACCGACACAATCGACGAGTCCGTCTGGGATACCCTCCACCGCGACCTCCTCGCCGTCTGGATCAAGATGCGCGAAGTGCTGTACCCGAAATACCTCTTCGGCGGCTCGATGCTCGAGAACACGACGTCCTTCCGCGGCGCCTACGAAAATATTCGCGGTGCGGGCATTAGTGGTGCGAGAGACGAGCTTGTGGGATTGGCGGGCAGAGCGATTGATCCGGAGCATTTGCTAGCGCAGGCGAATATGAGTGAGGGGCTGCGGGACTGGGATCTTTGGGGCCCGTTGGTGTTTTGCTTGTTGTTGAGTTTGCTGCTTAGTTTTACGGCCAATACGGATCAGAAGAGCTTAGTGTTTTCGGGGGTGTTTGCCATGGTGTGGATTGGGGAGGCGGTTGTTACGCTGCAGATTAAGCTCCTGGGAGGGAATATGTGAGTTTTTCTCCTCTTTGGGGACGGGAATGTCGTTGGAGTTCTTTGTGCTAATTTGATGGTGGAATAGCTCGTTCGCTCAGAGCGTTTGCATTATTGGGTATACTTTGTTCCCGTTAGTCATCGCTGCGCTGCTTTCAGCTATCGGAATCCCCATGATTCCTAGGATACCTGTTTACCTGGTTCTGATCGCCTGGTCGCTAGCAGCGGGTGTTAGTATTCTCGGTGGGAGTGGAGTGGTTAAAAACAGGGTTGGTATTGCAGTTTATCCGCTTCTCGTTTTCTACGTAGGGCTGGGATGTTTATGTTTCATCAGCTAAACACGTTATCGGGAGAGGGAATATATTAAGTGACTTTCATTGAATTGAGCGTTTGAGGGCTTAGCTTGAACAAGGACGAAAAATGATATGTACTATTAGAGATCCATGTCTGGCTTTATAGCGGCGAATTGAAACATCGTTTCCAGTAGTGTCCGCCAAGAAGTCTTTGTGAGGATCACCTTTGTACAAGCAGGAGTTTTTTCTTCATTTATGCCATTGCGGATATGTCAAATTAATATACGGACGTTTCTTCGACATATTCCTAGCACCGCATCCCTCGAGATTTTCAGACGCTGTGAAACAGTAGTTGCTCCTTCCATGCATAATGCAAAATAAAAACTCCATTTTCCGTTTTGATAAAGAGAGACAAACTATTCCGAAATGCAATGCAATTCAAAGCCACCGCAATTATCTACATATCCTCTGATAGCAATAGCCCTCTGCATTAGACACTCTGCATCAGAAAGTACAGCTCTGATAGTACAGCTCTGATATGATTAGAGAGAAAAGTTGCTGTATTGACGTTCTATGACCCTCTCCAGTACCGTTCACTCATGACCATTGAATCTTCAAGACGTTCCTCGGAGTAGGCAAATGTGCATGCGACATCGGTATCAACTGGGTTTGCAACCTCGTGAGATTGGCAATGTCGTCCATAAAGGGTGATGAGTTTACCAGCTCCGGTTATAAGCTGAGAAGGAGGAGGAGGACTCGGTTGGGTGACATTTGTAGCACCATTTGCGGCCTTACAAATTACGGTTTTGTCGGGAGTAGTCTTGTCGACACCAGCCTCAGAATCAGGATACATCTCGCACAGTTCATCCACAACTAATCGGAGGAACACAGCCTGACGTCTCGAAATACGAATCTCCTTCAAGTTGAGCCTCGTATGAGCCATCAGCGTCTGCAGCATAGCGGTCGAGCCGACAGCGTTGGCCGAGCCAGGCCATACCTCCCAGTACCCCATTTCGATCTCGCTACTTGGCTCCTTGCGAGATCTCCAAGCATTGTACCACTTGAGATTGACTTCTTCCAAGTTAGGCAGCTTGGTCATGATCTTCGACACCATCTTCTGGGCATCTTCGGCGTCGGGGAAGCCGTTGTAGGTCAGCAGATCCGTATTCGTAGGATCGCGCTGTTCTTCTTCTCCTTCGGCTATGGTCTGGGACCACATTGACTTGTGCAGGAAGATGTTGATGTGGACTGTGGTGATCAGGACGCGGTGTTGGGCAGGGACACGCTCGAAGAAGTAATTCAGAGCATGGAGATTGACTTCTTCGGTGGAGCCCCAGCGTCCATTGCCGAAATGGAAGGCGTTGTTGAGGTAAAGATATGGGCTTCCTTCTTTGTAAGACTGCTTGTTGACGCGGAGAAGAGCCGTGTGTTGAGTTTGTGGCTTTCTTGGCCGCAGGTTGAAGGGTGAAACGACAGAGTAAGCTTGATCTGACGGCATGACTAGCTCGTAGATCTGGTTGCGGATCTCGGCTGGCATGGTACACAGGTTATGTTTCCCTCCGACCGCTGGGACCGATGGATCTTTGGATGGATCCAGAACGATAAAAGGCGTCGAAGGGGAGTAAAGGGTCTGTATATCGTTAGATCGTATTCTCATATAGGATGAGGTATTCTTACTTTGGAGACATTCAACATGACTCTCTTCCGTGGCATTGATACTATTTGCTTCGAGTATCGATAAGTCTATTGTCTATTAGTATGTCCACTAAAACTTGAATAGCGGAAGTCAAAAATCACCTTCCGAGGCAGAGGCCCAGCTGGACGAAGTCGAGCAGACAGCTTCCTCTTGACCATTATTGGGATGTTTGAAGGATGTTGGTTATCAGATTCTTGGTGTTGTGCTTTAAGGTGTTATCCGAGATGGCCAAAAAGAATGATCAAAGTGGAAGAAGATCGAATGTTTACGCGAGTTGTTGAAGACTTTTATAGACGTGTTGTCAATATGCTGGCGGACAAACGAAGACAACGTCACAGGGATGGTGTATATTGCCTGGTGTTGCCTGATGTTGTCTGTGAATGATGATAAGTGAATTGGATTTAGTACCGGCGACATGGAATATCTATTTTTGCCATTTAACTCTGATTTTATATAGGGCTTTATTAGGGCATCCACAACTTCGGGAACCTAACATTTTACTATAAATCTTATTTGATGTATCATGGATACTATAAAATAGTCTAGCGGCTTCTGGCTCCTACGCTTGACGTCTGCAAATATCTGCAATTATCAATACTCGATTACACAGATCTCATCGGAGTATATTTTATAGATTCGTTGAATATAAAAATTCTTAATTATAATCGAAGTCATAATAAACCTCGTTCGTCGGCGATCTAACAAATTAGTACTTTACTCCGTAGTTGATATATTGCAGCATCTAAAGTGATATCGCTGTCGTACACCTCACTATCGCCGCCGCCGCAGTCTCACTGCCGCCATATAAAACTTGTAGGATCAAATTCATTCCCATTGATTGTTGCTGCTAATACTAGTCCCATACAAAGGGCCCTAACGATTCTCCGTCTGCATCGCGGTCTGTCGATTGGGATGAAGGAATCGCTCCATGGCGTTGTCCTGCCATTAAGGGGGAGGCTGGGGATAGAGTCATTTTGCAGAGGCGATAAGGGTCGAAGAGCGACGAGAAGGTGGGCGACAGTGATATCTGTGAGGTGAGGTGTGTCTGTGCCATCTATTGGTAAATCTGACCCCAAAGCTCTCTGGTAGACAATGGAAATTTGCCAATAGGAACGGCTGTCGGGTAGCTAGTGCCTTAGACCGAGATTGTTTTTGTTTATGACGAATGCGGAGGAAGTGTGATAAACTTTGCGGCTTCTGGAATTTCTTTCAAGACTTTCTCGGCTGCTTGTCTCATATTAAAGTTGTAGTGATCGAAGGTTTCGAAGTGTAGTTCTTGGTTGACCAGGATCCGGAACATCTTTACCATCTCTCTAACAGCCTCTTCTGATGTTAAAAGCGGAAACGGGTCGAAATCTATATGCCATGAAGGACCATTAGTACAGTGCTGAAACACTATGGTCTTGAGGCTTGTGAAATGTTTAGCCAAGGCCCGAACCGTGGAATGCAGATCTTTGACGTCCGTCATGGTCCCGATGTCACAATCATGTTGAATTAAAAAATGTGTAACCCTGCGACAATGTATCAAGACGTTGACCTTCTCGATTCCACCAAGATGAATCTTTGGGACTCTTTTCAGAAAATGCCGTAGACCATGAAGGTTGGGATACAATTTGGAGCCGTATGGTCCATTGCCGAAAGTGAAGGTGTTGACGGCGTAAAACATCGTGCTGGCTATTTATGGAATCAATATATGCTTTTCACAAACTATACTGGGAGTAGAGAGTAGATGTCTTGATTCATGCTTCGCAATGATGGAGTAAGAATTCAACCAACCTTCTCTATTCACTTGCTTGTTTATGCAAAGAAGCTGACAAAAGTTGGATGGCTTGACCACCTTTCTTATTTCATGCTGCTTGCGAGGGGATCGGATTTTGATGGGTTCAGGAGAGATAACGAAGAGGGAGTATATCTCGTTCCTAATTTCGGGCGGTAGGGAAAAGAAGTACACCTTTCGGGACGAATCCATTGTTTCAGACGGTGAAATCTTGGGCTATAGATATGATTAGCTATGTGAGGATAAGTAAAGGGAGTAAGGCCGATAGAGAACTGGAAATGATAGACACACGGTTGCCCGGTTTTGCGTTGGTTGGCCCTACCCTACCTTGGTCCCTACGTAGCTCGAGACTGGTATTTAGGGGCCCGAGGGACCGTAACTTTGGGACATACTGTACAATGCTAGCTTGTACTAAAACTAAGGAAGATTGAGATTAGATAAGACGGGGAATGAGTTGGGTTGGAATTTCACCAAATAATGGCTGAAACTCATATCACGCCGCTATGTCACAAGGCTGAAAGGCTAGAGGCTCCAAAACTAAACTGAGAGATGCCTCTCTTGGCGTTGATGAATATTGAAATTGCCGCGGATTCATGTGACAAATGTACTACGAGATTCGTGGAGGATGTTGTCGCAGGTTGTATATAGCTTATTTATGGCTGAACAATTAAACGATTGTTGTCAGTGTACCTTGATGAATTGAATAGAATAAGGTAGGATACCTTAGGATAGGATATACCTGTATTGACCCATGTTTAGCGCATTATTACTGTATCTGGTAGGTACCGTGACCACGCCTTGAAAGTCCGCTCCGCTCTCCGAGTACTCACAATTTGAGGGGCACCAGTGCACGTTATTGTGCTGCGTTGTAGCAAAAAGAGAGCCAACAAAGCAAAGCACAACACAACACAACAACAAATCACCTGCACACATTCTGTTCTTTTATGCGGAGCCGGGTGCGCCATTGCCATGTCTTCCTCTGCAGATGCAGAAGCACATTCATCCACTGCCACAGAACAATCACAGTCTTCAAACCACCTTCCCGATGTCATGCCCTTGCCAGCGCGAACAATGGCTGACGCCCAATCTAATCACACTCCCACCCTCTCCAAAGATGATCCTGCCACCATGGCAGCGAGCGAAGAACTAAAGCACACCAGCATCTCCGACAAAGTCTTGTCTACATCCCCGAAGGACCAGGCTCGGCATGTCGTTGCGGGTGAAGATAAGACCATGAAGGAGACGGTGAAAGAGAGCACGCCCGAGGTAGACCTCACCGACGCGCAAGATGAGGAGATGAGAGAACGGATATCTTCACCGAAGAAGAAACGCGGTCGAGACCAGGATGAGGAGACTAGAGAGTTAGACGACAACAACCTCGACGAGCTGGGATCTTCGGCCGATGGGAGCGTCATAAATGGGAATCGAACAACTAGATTAGGTCCAGAGAAGAAGCGCCCTCGAGACACATCACAAGACTACACAAATGCGACGGAGAAGGCTGCAGATGTAAAGGCAAGTTTCGTGTACTTCCTCAATCGGTCTGACTAGTACTAATTCTCTCTTATGCAGGCCATGGCAACAGCCGATACAACAGACACCCCTAAACCTACATCCTCAGAAACCCAACCGACCAAGAACTCTTTAGAATCCTCACAGAAACCAATATTCGGGAGTGGGTTCGGAGATAAGTCTCAGTCCTCTACCTCAGCGTTTGCCAGTTCCGGATTTGGTGCCCTTGCTTCTTCTAGCACCTCTCCATTTGGTATCATTGGAGCAACAAAGCCCAGTGTTTTTGGTGCCGCTCACAAACCCACGGTATCTGGTTTCGGGGCATTGGCCGCGCAATCCCCAGATACTTCTTCTACCACCCCTTTGGTTGATTCCGCAACTTCGTCCACAGCGAAACCGGTGATAAGCTTAGGCTTCGAGGGTGGAGGAAGTTCGGGATTTGGCGGCCTCGGAGGATCAAGTGGAAGTGTTTTTGGATCTCGTTTAGGAAATGGATTTGCTGGTGGATCTGGTGCGAAACTGTCGACTTTCGCTGCTCCTGGTACGGAAAGTATTACAAACGCAAAGCCAGCAAAGGCTTTTGGAGCCCCCGAGAGTGATAACGAGGGTAGCGATCAAGACGACAGTGAAGGTAATGGGGCTTCTGGCGACGAAGAGGGTGGCAATGTAGGTGCAGAGGACAAGAAGAAGCCTTCTAAAGTCTCAAAGGGTACGTTTTCCGAGTATTGGCTTATACTGGTTTCAAACGCTAACCGTAACAGTACATATTGAAGATGGGGAATCAGGGGAAGCAACACTTCTGCAAATACGTGCCAAGCTCTTTGCCATCGATTCGAAAGAAGCCGGGTGGAAGGAAAGAGGTGTGGGAACGCTCAAGATAAACGTTCCCAAACCTTGCGTAGATTTCGACGAAAATGGTGCTGCAATTCCAGGATCCTTTGATGCTTCGGGACTGGAAGACGAAGAAGAAGACTCGGCTGCTCCTCGAGTGGCTCGTCTTATTATGCGCCAAGAAAACACCCATCGAGTTGTACTCAATACGGTTATTGTTCGCGCTATGGAATTCAAGGATAAGCCATCCAATAGCTCGGCGCAATTCCTATTCACGGCTTTTGAAGGCGATAAAGAGCCAAAGCCTATCAATATGCTTCTGAAGGTAAGTCTGTTCCCAACGAAATAGTAATCACGTCTCTAATCTGTTCATAGATGTCGGAGGCCAACGGCAGGTCATTCAGATCCGAAATTGAATCCATTCAGCACGAACTTTGAAGATACCCCACGAGACCACGAGCCTACGAAAAAGGAATCCTGCATCCTCGCAGCCCTCACTCTCTTTTGTTCTAGAATAACCCAAACATGTATCGTCTTTCTCCGGGCGGGGAAAAGGGAAGACCTTGTATTTGGTGTGGTATCATCTGGGAGAATTTTGAAGGAGTTTGGCATACCAGCATAGCGGGGCGGTTCCAGGACAGAGAACCTGATTCTCCGTTGTTTGGTGGATGGAATGACTGGGTTGATGGATTTCCAAGTTTGTGTGCAGATTGCACACAACACATGCTTTTATTTATTATCAAAAACGCATATGGAAGTATTTGCCAAATGCATTCAATACAACTGTCCAGCTAGTTCGAGTTTATTCGGTGGGAGGTACTCTGTGCCTCGGAGTGCCAACTCCCTGCAGGTTCTTCTCTCACACTACAGCCACGATATTGACGAGTGTTGATTTCAAGCCATCATCCTGCTGTAGACCCTTCCTCACACCCCGAAACATCCATCACCGTAAGTCCGGCTTGACACGCCAGGCTTGCAACCAGAAGGTACTGTATGTTGCGGGTTGGAAAGGACAACAAGCGGCGATATTTCTACTACTGATAGTCCTTTAGTCTACTCTACAGCCATAGCAACGCAGCCTTCTTTCCTACTGACTCAACTACCGATTTCTCCTCTTGGGTTGGGTTTCCCCAGACAGATCTCTTGCATACAGAGGCAAGAAAGAAACGTTAGGATTCGGAACGAAACTAGCTCTTTATGATCTAGTAGGCAAGCAGAACGAAACATAAAGGAACTACGGAAGGAAGAAGAAACAATGGGCTAAAGAATGCTTGCTGGATTCTTTATGGGATGGGGTGATGATGAATTGGGGCGGACTGGTAAGAACCTGGAGATAAAGTAAAGATCACCTACCGCGCTCAATACAAGTATATCCACGTCCACTCCATTCGCTTCAGGCTTCAGCTCTCCGGTAGGATTTCCCATGCGATTCAACCCAGCCTTGTCTTTTGCTATCCCTAACACGTTTCCTTCCTCTCAGTTGAACTACCTACCTACCTTTATACTATATCTAGTACTTCAGTGTTTGTTTTACGTTTTACTCGATGTAGTAGAAGTATCCATGTCTACCCCGTTACTAAGTACTAGGAATGGCACAATGCTGGCAGCTATGCTATGGTCGTTTCGCTTCGTTTATTCATTATTGGGCATGCAGATCTATACTGTAGCTCCGTGCTAGCTGTACTGTGTAATACAAGTGCTCTTTCTCCTCTTTTCCTTCACCTATCCCGTACTGTTCGAAAGCACGAGATAGATGTATGGAGTAAAAAAAATTTCTTTAAGAAATCAATCGTCACCTTATTATTTAAACCTTGTCTTGTCTATGCCTTGTCTAAAGTAAAGAAGAAAAGCTAAGGGGTTCGTCTGTATCAGGATATGGATCTGGAACAGCCAATCAATCAATTAATTAAATCAGCTTTCTAAATTCGCGCACAGCGCGTGGATCTATGAATGAAATGTCATAAGTTTAGCTTAGTGGTGTTTAACGCCGGGGGACAAGGGCCTAAGGCAAGGCCCTCCAAACCTCCCGAAGGGTAAGGTATTGGGGCGTGCTAAACTAAGAATTATATACAGTATACTGTTAACCCGTAACCCAAATAAATAACAAAACCAAGTCATAAAGAGCGATAGCCATACTGGTCCACAAGCCGTGTGTAAAACTTAGATCCCTCTGGAGCCAAAAGTCATGAGAAATCGGGGAAGTAGTGGGATAAGTTTTCGTTCATTGTAACAGTGAAAATCCCGACCCGAGAGATGACACCACACCCAACATCTTTGTATTGGTCCCATGGCCCCAAGGGTTTCCCTGTCGTCGACGTGAGGGAACCCATCCCCATTCAAAGAAGGGAGGTTATCAATCGAGTCAGGCCAGGATCTACAAGTATCTATACTATCAGCGATTCTACGCAGTAACCTTTTAATTAACACCAAACACTCATCTCATCTCATCTCATCTCTATACTATAGGAGAAAGTGTACTGAAGATATAATATAATATAATGAATGGTATTCAGAGGGCCTATCAATCAGTACCTTACCCAATCCATCCCATCCTACAGTACCTCTGACCTTCATTCCCAGCCTATCCTTCTTTTCTTCCGTATATATATATGTTATACTCGTACTGCCGCTCGCTATTCACCATCTCCGTAATTCACAACACTCATTTACATCGTGAAATCTGACAAGTAAGGAAAGGCGAACAGCTGCTCGATTAGCGGCTAGCTATTTTCCGGATGAGGTATAGAGGACGGAGTAAGCGCGATAGCTGCGATGCGATGCGATGCGATGCAATGCGATGTGATGCAATAAGGTTGTGCGCGGTGCGTGCGTGTCTGGTGCAGACTTGCAGTAGTGGTGAAAGACGGGGACGGGATGGGATGGGATGGGCGGTAGAGTACGGATGAGCGGAAATGGCTGTCTTTGCTGTGCCGTGGTGCGTGCTTATACCCTTTGGTCCATTTATCTATCATTCACGGGAATAAAAATATTTGTTATACGGAGACCGAGTATGGATGCAAGATATCTCTCAAGGTAATATATGGATGGTGTGTATGGGATGGAAAGGGGATGGGAATGAAATGAAAGGAAAGGAATGATGAGATGATAGGAGAGAAAGAGAGGTGAGGTGAAATTATGTTTAATTTGTAAAGTACCGCCAGGTTATTGCAACGCCATGCTAAACATACAAATTGAGAGGATACTATTATCACACTCTCCTGGTATCATTCCAGGTATCTTTCCTGTTCTACCGAATATTTTCCAATCCTGCCCCCCTTCCTTTTCCTGCCACTGTACCCCTTTCTCCTACCACTCACACCATCATCCGAAGCACCGGCTCCAGTACATCGCTCAAGCCATGTTCTCCTTTTCCTTTGCCCTGGTGCTCGCACCCTTGATCAGTGTGCTCAAGTCGCCAACGGGAATCTGGAATGGGAAGTCCAAGGCAGCGAGCATGATAGCGAAGAAGATCCACCAACCGGCCATAGAGGTCACGAAGAGGGAAGCACCGCCAGCAATCTGTAAACGTCCAGCCAGTGCTACTGCAGAAGCATCCTTGCGGCCAATACCGTTGGCGGTCTGCCAGTAAGCCCCAGCAAGGAGACTGAAACCCAGAACCAGGGTGAAGAATATGACGACGAAGGTTATGTTCGTTCGCAGGGAGCAGATCAGGAAGATGAAGCTGAGAAGGGCCATGAAGATTAGGAAGAATCCGAATGAGGCCGTGAAACCGACAGTCTTTAGACCGTCTGCTGGAGTGGTTGTCGGGGAGTACGAGCCGTATGCGAAGTAGAATGGTTGGAGAGTCGAACCGAATGTAAGCCAGAAGGCACCAAAGGCCATGAAGACGACGGATGGGAAAGTGTTGCCAAGTATGAATTCGAGGAAACCACCAACCAGCATAAGCAGGCCACCGAAGAAAAAATAGGTACCGCTATAGAATGGTTAGAGACAATGATGTGATTATTAGAAGTGAAGTCAAGCTTACATTGCCGCAGCTCCACTGCCGCCAGACCCTCGCCAGCCCATCAAGTCACAAGAGAGCGGAGATAGGGCGAGTACGAACCCCAGGAGAGCGCTGTATTTCAATTAGCTGAATGCATACCCATTTACAATGCTAAGACTTACATAGGCGTAGGATTACCAAAGGTCTTTCGTAGATCACCCTTAACCGCATTTTGAGGAGAGAGATAGAGCTTCTCGAAAAGCTCAGGCGAGATGGAGATGCTGCCTGCGGTCCGGATTCTCCTCAAGGCATCATCACCGCTCATGTTAGTGTCGTTCATGTGATATGGGTTTGAGAAATCCTTCTCCAAAGAATCCCCGTTGCCATTGGCTCGAACCTGGTTGCCATTCGGTTCAACGGCCATTGCAAGTGATGCGATGCGATGCGATGTTGGTGTTGGTGATGGTGTAAGTTTGAGGACAAGGTAGGAAGGGTAGATTCACAGAGAGATGAAGTATAGAGACACAATTGGGGCGTTCACCTCATTATGTAGTAGCACTATATGCTGCTAGCTCTCTCATCTCTCCGCACTTACTAGCTGTCGGGCCCCCGGATTCTTTCACGGGGAGTCCAGAGCTAGTATTCACCGGCCACTCAGACCATCCCATCCCAGCACCGCAGGCCAAGAGCTTGCACCTCAAAGAGGAGCTGTCTGAAAGGGTACAAGCGGGAACTCGAACTAATAGCGTAGATCTAGAAACTATCTAGAGACAGGGGGAAACTACCCCCATCTAGCTGCTAACGACTAATGAGAGGCATGGATCTAGAGGTACAACCCAGTTCTGCAGCACATTCCCACGACTCCATGACGTGGGATTCTCTGTATCTCAAACTCTATTGAAAGAGTCAGAGGCCTACAAGTATACTCCGTAAAACTCCAACCTCTAGATTGCGTGGGGGATGAGATGACATGAATTGAAAGTCATGGCCTGCCTTACACCTGTGGAAGTACCTACCTAGTAGCAGACCTGCATCATGTTCTGGATGGAAGGAACGGAATGATGCCGCTTTTGGGGCAGCCAATTGGAGGAGGTTGAAGTCGACGACATGCGCATGAGTCGCGCAACCAGAGCAATACAGTACCTCTCCGGTACCAAGTGCAGGTGGCATCCCGACAATCATTGCCGGTCAAGTGGAAGCGGTCTTGCGGCTTTTACCTCTGTCTGTACGGAGCCATGCCGATTACGGACTGGGGGCTGACTAGCGGACTGCGGGGGAGGGGAGCTAGAGCTAGGCCTATGGTGGGTGCAACGTGGGGAAATTTGGCTGGGTTACTTGGGCTGTGAGAGGACGTCATAAAGTCTGGAGGAACAAGGAAGGATGATCGCGTGAAGATCAGGAGTTTGAGTACTGTATCATGGGATGAAGGTCCGCGATGGTATCAAACTTTAAGCAAGAAAGGAGAAGGGATGATGATGAAACCTTCTGCCCGAAGTTACCAAGAAATGCATCGCCACGTGACAGCAGGATAAATTACCCAAAATTCTTGTCAAGAGAAGTACCTATCTTCAAATGGTTACAATATTCGAACAAATGCCATGCATGTATCCTTGAACGGGGAACCTCCACTTCCCCAGACCCAGCGAATCGACAATTATCATATAGATCTTCCCTTCCCCCTCTTTTCCACCAACCGATCCCTCACCAAGCAATATCTATTCCACCCCCCCTGAATACCCAACAGTTCAGCATGCAGAAGCATCTACCTGCACAATCACTTACATAATCGATACCAAATCAACCTCGTCCTCGTACTCCCCAACCCCACCTCTACCCTTACATGCCGAAATGCGGAGAAGCTCGATCTTCATCAGCAGCCTCCGTGATACATACATACAGTAGGGTTTCAAAGAACCAGACCAGACCAGATTGTCGGTATGTACGGGAGGGACGCCACAATATCCCATCCCATCCCATCCCATCTTGTGAGCTGGCAAAATAAACTAATGGGCTACGATAGATAGTTAGAGGTAGGTAGGTACTGGGGTCTAATTTGAACAGGACTTCATTTGATAAGGTAGGTAGTGAGCAATTGGCAAATTGGACCAGCGCTACTCAGATTGAAATTTTTTTGGATTCCTCTCGGGTCTGAAACATTATGTACAAGTAAGTCCATGTTCAAACTCTTGCTTGCTTGCTGCTCGTCACTTGATGGAAAAGAGAGAATATGGTGAGTCTTTGGTAGAGTGGCATTTTCAATATCAAGAACAGGTATTCTCTTCGCTCTCGCTCTCGCTCCCGCTCCTTCCTGCTAATAGATTCAGATAAAGGTCACTGTAGAAGTAATAAAATGCACTTATTCTTTCCGTCCCATTTCTCCTTTCAGCATTTAGAACTAGCCCAAAGCAAAGGCGGCTATTCTATGTCACTGCACTGCACTGCACTGCAGCAAGTCACGTAAAATGGTAGGTAGATAGATAGATAGTTCATAGCTCTACGCTGTTCATACAATCATTACCCCCTTCCCACCGAAATCCCTTTCAACCAATATACCCACCCATCTCCCTACGCACCCCAAAAAAAGCGCGCCAAACCCCAACCCAAACATGCTATGATATGCAAAACAAAACACCACACCCCCACAATATAAACACTCAATCAATCAATTGAAATCCGCAGCAGTCAGCGCCTGAACAACACTCGTGCCCTCCGCAAACCGCGTCCTAAAAATCCGATTCGCATTCTGGAACATGTCGTTTTTCAAACTAACTACGATGAATTGAGAGCCCTTGAATCGCGTCTTGATGAGCCGCCCGATGTTCTGCGTGTGCGAGAGATCGAGCGCCGCGTCGACTTCGTCGAGGATGTACATGGGTGCGGGTTTGAATTGGAGGAGCGCCATGATGAGAGAGAGGGCGACGAGGGAGCGCTGGCCGCCGGAGAGTTCGGTGAGGGATTGTTTCCAGACTTTGCCTAGACAGACCTGCTTTTTTGTCAGTTGCTAGTTTAAAGGCGTGAAAGTAGTTGGGGCGAATCTGAACGTACCTTTACTTCAAGTCCTTCATTGATAGTCTTTCCTTCCGGTGCCTCAAGCTTACAATAACTCCCAGGCAAAAGCTCCGCAAAGATCTGCCCGAAATCCCCATTAACTTTCTTCCACGTCTCCTGCAGCGCTTTCTTCTTATACTCATCCAAGGTCACAATTGTCTCCTCGATCTTCTTCTTGTCCCTGATGACTGTCTTCATCATATTCTTGAGAGAGACTTCTTTCTTTTCCACACTGTCAATCATGTTCATGACTTTAGGATTGATCTTTTTCTTCATGCCCTGGAAGCGTTCTGTCAGATTCCGTAGAGAGGCTTTGCACTCGGCGATATTTTGGCCTTTGAAGTCGTAGGGTGTACCGGTACGGCCGAAGTTGTCTTTTTCGTCAGCGATCCATTCGTGTTCTTTTTCCATGTTCGCGATAATCTGGACGGCGCCTTGTTGTTCCTTGTGAAATCTCTCGATTTGATGGCCGAGCTTTTGCATTTCCAGGCCCTCTTCGGTAATGCGTGATGCTTTAGAGCGAGAAGCCTCTTCCAAAGAGCGGAGCTCGTCGTCAAAGCCTGTTAACTTGGCTCGTTCATCGTCGAGATGTGCTTGAGCGATATCATGTAGATCCTACGAAGAATCAGTAAGGATTAGTTCAAGTGGATATTAGAATACAAACCGTCACTTGTTTCTGCTCAGATACTAACTCGGCGATCTCTTCCGCTTGAGACTTCATTGTTACCTCAACATCTTGCAGCTGCTCCTGGGCAGCGGCAAGATCGCCACCCACTTGTTCTGAATCTAGGCGAGCTCCCTGAAGCTCCTTCTGCAAGATCTTCACTGACGCCGAGTTCTTGGTAAGAGTCTTTCGTAGAGAATCTAACGAATTTTGAAGCTCAACAAGCTTTCCATCCTTGTTGCTGTCGAAGTCTTTCATATCCTTCTCGATACGCTTGACATCTTTATTGGCTTCATCTTGACGCTTCTTAGCCTCGACAAGGTCCGTTTTTAGTTGCACAATAGAGGCCTTCATGTTTTCTACCTCCTGGATAATGGAAGAAGATGAGTTGCCTCCAATTTGCTCCTCGGTAAGCTTGATCTCATGCGACTTGAGATCTAGTTCTTGCTTAATCTTTTTTGCTTGGTCAAGCTTCTTTTTCTCTCTCGTCATCGTGGCTTGGAGTTCTTCCAAAGCCTGCTCCTGCACCCGAAGCTCCTTTGTCAACTCATTGAGCTTTTGCAGAGTGACCAGCACGCCGCTTGAGTTCGGTGAGCTACCACCAGAAAGGGTTCCGGATGGATCATATGAGTCTCCTTCGAGGGTGATACTCTTCATTCGTACAGCAGGGTCAAAAGTGACCCGTTTGGCGGTTGCAGCATCAGCACAGATCAGAGTATTCCCGAAGACATAGTCCATAGCGGTGGAAACTTCATCTTCATAACCGATCAAAGAAAGTGCAAGGTCCACCTTGCCAGGAGCAATCTTTTGAGCAGCACCAATCTTTTCTGCAGATGCCCTGAATGCAGCGATCTTGTTAAGAGGAATGATAGTGACGCGTTTCCTTAGCTTGCCGTTTTGAAGTAATTGAGTACCAGTAACTTCAGTATCAACCACAACATTGTATAACCGGCCACCTGCACAGATCTCGAGAGCCGTACCAGCGTCTGTCCGGTCTTTATCCAGAGTAAATAGTTGAGCGACTAATCCCTTCACTTTCGAGCGATCAAAATTGGGTGCTGGATCGGCATAATTGAAGTCGATGTTTGCGACCTTTCGCTTCATACCATCCGATTCTTGACGAAGCCTTCGGATAGTTTGCTGAAGGGTGGATTCTTGCTTGTACATATCATCCTCCATTCCAGGCTCAAATCCAAGTTTGCCCAATTCCTTCTCAAGCTTCTGAGCCTGTGATCGAAGACCTTCAAGATCTTTCAAGAGACCAGCGTTTTGCTCTTTCGCTTTCTTTGCTCGTGGCTCTTCTTCCTTGATTCGCTTTTCGAGATGGGATGTTTTGAGCTTGGCTTGCTCTTGTTCGGTCGAAGCAGCGCTTGCTCGGTTTCGTGCATCTTGGAGTTGTCCCTGGTAACCACTTTCCTGGCCCTCTTTTGACGCAACACCAGTTTGTAATGTCTGAAGCAACTCCTCTTTGGTCTCCGCCTCCTGGTTCTGCTTTTCCAGATCTTCCTTTGCGTTGTCATATTGCGCCTGGATCTTCTCGTAAACTTTCGTCTTCTGCTTCAGCAAAGTCTCGAGTTCCTTGACAGTCTTCTGTATAGTCGATTTTCGCTCCTTTTCCTCGGCCATACTCGACTTCTTGAGATCCATAACCGTAGAAAGTCGAACCTGCTCGTTGGAATGCTTCTTGACCTCCACCTCGAGAGCTTGTGCTTTGCCACCCTTCTTCAGCTCCTTATCCCTCTGAGCCTTCACCCCCTTGACATCCTCCGCGAGATTCTCGATCTCGTTCTTCAACCGAACAGCATTATCCTCCAAATCCTTCGCTCTCTGTTTCTTCAATTCGAGGTCTCCCGCTGACTGCTTCAGCTTATCCTGATTCTTGACATAATCGTGTGCGACCACCACTCTAGTAAGTCTCTCGAGATCATTTTGTGTTTGTTGAAAATCCAAGAACGCACGTTTCTCCGTACGCAGCTTCTCCAATTTCGGCTCAATCTCTTCACGAAGCAATTCCGTGATCTCCTGGACCTTCATCTCCTTCTTCGCCATCGTCTTGAACGCCTTGTCCCTCCTATCCTCAAACATGCGCGTCCCAGCAGCTTCCTCGATCATAGCCAGGATTTCCACAGGCTTCATATTCAACACTTTGGTGATTCGTCCTTGCATAATGAGGAAATTGGGATTGTTGATGTTCAGTCCCACTGATTGGAAAAGATTTTGAACTGTTTGTTGTTGTGCTCGGTGTCCGTTTATGAGGTATTTGCTGGTTCCTCCCAGCACGATTTGTCTGGTGACGCTGATCTGTGCATATTCCTCGAATCCTATGGGAGACTTCTTCTTGTCGCGGTTGTCGAAGACGATTGTTACACTTGCTTTGGTTACTCCTGCTTGTCCGCGCTTGTAGATGAGATCCTAATGGTACCTTGTCAGAGCTATGCGCCAGTCTGGGACGGAATGGAGGGTATACCTGGAGATTCTGCGCGCGGACAGTTGTCATATTCGTGATACCTAGAACGAAACATATTGCGTCAAGGATGTTCGATTTCCCACTTCCGTTGAGCCCCGTAATCGAATTGAAACTCTCGTCCCTATACCAGCGTCAGCGAGCGTTCAAAACTTCGGTGCACGGTTTTGTTTACCATCCCGATATGACCGTTCGCACAGCGTACGATTTGAAGCCCTTATTTCGATCAGTAAATTTCATCATCGGATATTTTGACAATACATACGTCTATTATAACCTCCACGACCCTCATTTTGGCGTTGTAGAGTCCGTATTGCTGTCGCTGGTCGGGAAAATATCGTCTTGGATGCGGCGTGAGAAAGACGCGAAGTCAACAAACAGATACGCGACAAGGCCATTAGGCATCCATGCATAATCGCTTTCTGAACCTCGGGTCAACCAATTCAGCATGCCGACATCTAAACTTGGGGTATCTTACTCTTACCCCAGAATTTCAGATTACAGTATGCTTTTCCTTGCAACTTCACTTTTCTACCATTCCGAATGACGGGAGACGTGATGGCTCCTCAGAAAATGAAGATTAATATGCCTGGAGTAGCTAGTGGCAAGGAGATAAGTGGGAGTCCGACTGGAGAAGGCTTTACTTCCGAGGAACGAGTGAGGCTTATGCTTCAAGGGTCGATTTCCGAAGACAGTAATTACGAGGTAAAGACTCTCTCTTTCATGAAACTATTCAACATTGAAATTAACCTTCCTTATCATACGATGATGTTCAAAAATCTATACTCCTTCGATGGACATTTTCAGTCATTATGCCCTCATTTATCCTTACTACTCCCGCAACCTTCACTTTCACCCTCCACCTCCACCCAATACCACTTCCACAATAACTAACCTCTCTCTTCCAAACCAGGGCTGGGGCGCGCACCTCTTTCAAAGAGACATCCAAATCGTCTCCGCCTCCACCGATCCCGGCCGTGTAGTATTCCGCTTTAAAATCCAGGCCGAGCACTGCAACCGTCTAGGAAACCTGCATGGCGGCTGCACAGCAACGATATTCGATATCTGTACTACGTGTGCTCTTGCTCCTATCGCGAAGGAAGGGTTCTGGGCTTGTAAGTTGGTTGTCTTTCTCCTCTTTTTGTGATGGTGTGGTCACGGAGTTGTGGCTTTCGAGTTGTGGCTTTTGATGGCGATCTACAATTTTCGAGCACAGCTGCGTTCTGATCTCATTTATTGACCTTCAACGGATACTCGATAGCAGGACATACACGTCATGTGTACTATAGTATTTAGCAAAACTACACAACTAACTCTCTTACAGACGCAGGCGTAACCCGCACCCTCTCCGTAACCTACCTCCGCCCCATCCCCGAAGGCGAAACCGTGCTTATCGAAGCAGAAGTAGTGCACGCCGGCAAGCGTTTATGTGCACTGAAGGGCGTGATGAAAAGAGAAAGCGACGGCGCTGTTTTGACGACCTGTGAGCATGGAAAAGCTAGTATTGATCCGGAGGTGTCCAAGCTGTAGGCTACAGCTTGCCTCGATGGATATTGTATCTGGGTTGGTTCGTATAGAGAAAGAGGAAGCGAAGTGGCTTGCATATTCCGTAGCGAAGCTGTGTTTGGTTGCTGAAAGGACTGGACTTGACTGAAAAGTGTTCTTGAAAGTGTTTGCAGACTAATCCAGAGAGCTCTCATGGACAGTCGAAGTCCCCACATTCACATGTCATAACCTACCTTACCTTACCTTCAGACCAGCCTTATCAAAAGCCCTTGAATTCTTCACTTCACATGCCTCACATAAATGTTGAGTTCAACATAACATGAAAACAGGTTGGTAAATCCCGTTGCCTAGATCATGACGTGGTGCATGTTTTGTGTTTTGTTGGGATGGTGCGAGTCAAAAAACATGTGATATGTATACCTAGGTAAGGTAGTTTAATCAGGCTACCTCAGTTAACAATGTTACGGTAGAATGGAAGCACTGAGTACAAGGTAGTATGAGATCAAATGACAATGTTTCTTAGTGGTACGATATATATGGAAAGAACCGCATTCATTCTATCACTATTGCGGCTTTGTTCCATGGAACGTTTAAGCTGTATGAGCCATAAGCTACTCGAACAGCCATGTTCAAAATCATGGCTCTAAATTTATAGGCGCTAATATCTGAGGTATCAAGTGGCAGTCACAATCAAAAAACCTTCGCTGTTGGGTATTGAATGCTTTTATTTTATTTGTTTGTCATTTAGTAGCCACCGGCCTTTAATATCTTATCACACCAATCCATTGTCTATCAAGACGCCAACAATAACGACCAAGATATATCAGAAAGAGCGTGTGAATTGTATACGTGAAGAAACCATAGAATATGCCCCACCTGAACGCCACCATGTATACGCTCAGAAGCATCGAAGCACCAAGAACAATTTTCCCCCAGCCAGACATGGAATGTCATCGACTCATGAAAGAGACCCATTTCGGGCCTATACAGATATACAAGAGACAATCATGCAGCATCCGCTGATGCTACGGGCTCTGCTATCCTCGTGACCTGGCTACCAGCGCGAATGATCTTTTGGCCTGCGGAGTCGCTGACAAATGAGATGTCCTTGTTTTCCCGTTGAGCCCGCTTCCAGATCTCAACCTCACAACCTCCACGGAGAACACCAACTCTCATTGTAGATAACAAGTTGTGTGCGGCGTTGGAGTGGTTGTAGACACCTCCGTTGAAGATAGCAGTCGCGTCCTTGCCGATACCAGAAGTGATGAGAGCCTTTCCACCTGGGTGATCCTTGATGAAATCTGTGATATCGTGGACAACACCAGCAACTGCAACGAGTGCGCGGCCGTTCTTCGCCTCGGTTTGGTAAGTGTCCCAGTCGATGATGGGCAATTGCTCGAGGGCAATACCCCAGTCAAGAGTTTGTCTCTTCTGGTCAAGCTTCTTTTGCATTTGCTGGAGACGGCCCTTTTCGATTTCGTTTTGCTTGAATTGCTTCAAGTCGTAAGCGAGACCCAATTGCTTCCAGATCCAGATAGACCACTTAGTTGGGTCATATTGAAACCATTCGATAGCATTGCGGTAGTCCGATGGGAACTCGTGGTGGAAGTTGTGGTAACCTTCGCCCAATGTGACGAAAGCAGTGATAACATGGTCACGGGGAGAATTGCGGTCATCGAATGGCTGGTCGCCGAGCCAATGGGCCAAGGAGTTGACACAGAAAGTGGCCTGTTGAACGACGAAGATTCGGAGAATACCAGCGTAGATGAATCCACCCATCCAGTCACCCCAACCAAGTCCGGAAACAAGGCAAGGGAAGACCATACCCATGAAGATAACGCACTTGATGTAGTTGCGGTGTTGCCAGACAACGACGGGGTCGTCATTCAAATCGGAGATATCGGTACGACCGATACGCTTTGGGTTCTGCTTCATTACCATCCATCCAATGTGCGAGTAGATGAGACCCTTTCGAACGGAGTAGGGGTCCTTGTCGGTATCGGTGTATCGGTGATGAGCTCGGTGGTCTCTCGACCACCATCGGATCGAGCCTTGGACGGCACCAGCACCGACGGCAGCGAGGAAAATCTTCAATGGAAGTCTTGCAGAGTAACAGGTGTGAGCCCAAAGTCTATGGTAACCTGCAGATTGTGAGGTTAGCATTAATTAGGTTTGTCGAGAACGTGGAGCAGACATACCAGCTGTGATACCCAGACCGGTCATGAAGTAGTAAACGAAGGCGAAAATGGCAGTCTTCAGGTGCAGAGGAGTGTAGTATGCAGTAATCATGCCGTAAATTGGGACTCCAATAATGAGTGTGACGTTGAGCCAGTTGACATGCTTATACCAATTGGCCTTGGTAATGCGTTCGTCGGTGATGTGAGGTTTCTTGG
The DNA here is from genome assembly GCA_007821545.1 of Lachnellula subtilissima. Lineage (NCBI taxonomy): Eukaryota > Fungi > Ascomycota > Leotiomycetes > Helotiales > Lachnaceae > Lachnellula > Lachnellula subtilissima. The sequence goes on from QGMJ01000338.1 coordinate 27,092, forward strand.
GATCAAGCTTCTTGTTCCCGGATGCCTTTGCCATGCTTGGAGCTGGCGGGGTAGGTGTTTGAGGAGCCATGGTGTTGAGATGGCAAAGAGGAATGGTCGTGAAGGAAGAAGAATGAAGTGGGAGGGGAGCGTCCAGGTATTATAAAAGGCCGCGGTCACGGTGTTTCGAACCTCCCTAGCAAGTTTACGGGAGGCACTAGCGACAGAATGAAGTGGCGTAATACGGTAAAAGATCTGATCGACTGGGCAAATGAGTGGGGCTTCCCTGGATCGTGGGGCGCTTCGTTATCCCCTTTGGTTCGCGTCTCTCACAATCCCAATGATGATGGATAATGTGATAGGATTTGACTGACTTGAGTCGCGTGAGTGTCTTCCCAAAAGTTGCTGTCTGGTAACATGTGAAATTAAATAAGTACCTATTATTACTGCCAACTACTATAAAGCCAGTTCTCCTGTTCACATGCGAATTACCAAAACGTCAGAGTTGTGTTGTGTTGCGTTGCGTTGCGGATAATTTGCTGGGGAACAACAATCAAGGGTCCCCTCCTCAACACTTTTCGATTGTCGGGAACCAATCACAAAGCTAGCCAAACACATGCAACGGTCTGCCCAAACAGGATAAATTACACACATATTTCTATTTACGCCGTAAAATCGCAAAGGAGTAATTATACGATTTTCATGTTTTCCATTCTCTGGCCCCCTGGTATTTTTCTTAGCAGCATTCGCGCGCTCTCTCTCTCCTATTTCATGATACTGATGGCAATCAAGTCTGTTACCATCTCATCTCATCAGTGTGCCAAAATAGTATTTTTAGAGTTTAGTGCATGCAGGGTCCATCGTCCAACGTGGAAATCTTAGCCTACCCTATCCCATCCCCCCAGCTTTCTTTCTGCCATGAAGTCGTCTTCTCTTTTGTCTGCTAACTTTCTCACAGCTCATACAAGAACAGCTGTTCTCTCCTCCTCAAAGATTCAAAACGTTGAACTCGCAATGCTTGCCTGTATCTCGTAATGCAACACGTCGGCATTATGGCATTTTTGGCGCCGCTCAAACGTCTGTGCAGCTTAGCGCCCCAACAAGAAATCTCGTCTGCTTGTCAGGGGGATAGCGTCTCACGTGCCGAGCCCTTACTCCGTAGAACATTCGATGCTTCGAATATTGACGCCACTCGCTTCTCCACACTTTGGTGAATTGGTGGCAATTCAACGCTCGGGACACAACAATGTCCGAGGCTCACATGTCTAATCATGTGGTACCTGCATACCGCTCTTTGTTAGGACATTATCACCAGCTGCATTCACAAACCACTAAAACTATCTGAACGAAGCGCTCTGAGTTCCTTTACAAGTGCTGATCATGAAGTGCAATCCTGATTTTCATACAATCTGTCAGCAAGTATCTGCATAATTCTTCCATATAAAACTCGCTCTAAATGTATCAAGTCGAGCGGAACTTTCAAAATCGATTTAAGCTGCATACTTGATATGTCCATCACGAGACAACCTGAAAATCACCAGAAACACGTTTCATTTGCAGCTGCTGAGAATCACTGTAGCTATAGGAATTTATCCGTTCCGAAAAGCGTAATGCTTTGGACTGAAGATATCAGCCTGAGCCTACACGCGATGACCCTCAGCTTTGTGTATATCATCTCCAACGTCTCCTGTCAACAGTATCTACAACCCCTCGATCTTTACATCTTTCGCAGCATCTGCGCTCACAACAAGCCCTTCAACTCCTACCAATTCTGAGTTCTCTGCGCTCAGAGCCTCCGCATCCAGTACAGTATCTACCATCCCTACATATACACTTTTACTCCCTGTACAATAGAATCACCTTCTACACCCTTCACATCCATTACATCAGTCGTGTCTAATACACACAATATACGAAAAACGAAGACGAAAAGCGAACCTTGACGAAGTCGTTGAACAAGGTTGAGCATTTCCGAAGATGGCGGGATCGAATTGACAAAGGGGACATCAGTCGCTCAATTTAGTGACGACAAAGGGCACGACGAAGATGGAGATGAAGATGATATTTGTTCCAACGTTGTGAAACGAATACGATTTCCGCTCCATAGGAAAGCCCTTACATGCCTTCCTAAAACCAAAGCCATTTGCCTAAGCACGAAGATCACGTAGCAACTAGAGCTCTTCACAAATCTAACACACCTACAGCCTACAGCTAAACATCTACTCCTTTACTCCACGAAGGAACCGAGTCCTCAACCCTTGTTACGGCCAAATATATCGCCTTACTTGGGAGGTTAGCAAGTAGCTACAGAGAAGAATTTCAAATATATCGACCAGGGAGAGAATCAAACCCCAATTTGATATTATTCTCGGTTTTTGAGTGGACTCGAATCAGTTCTGAAAAAAGGCTTAAGTGGCTTTGACCCAGCAGTAGGGTGATATCCAGAATTACCATGATCATTATTTCAGCATGACCGAGGTTGACGGTTTGGCATACAGGAGCTCGATCTATTCCAGAAAATATTGAAAAGTCTTGGTGCGAGGTCCGATACAGCAATGCGACCAAGCCATTCAAGCAAGTAGATTCCAGAATGTATTTGCAAGATATGATTACCGCTGTAGCGCTTGGGTTTGAACGGTCCCGAATGTGCCATAGAGAAGGTTTAAAAGTATGAAACCGAGACGTCTCTCATAGGAGTCTAAGAACATTGACTTTGCACCAGAGGAACTAATTTCTAGCATGAATCTTGAGCTATCATCTATGCAGGAGAAAGTCCATTCACAGGCTCCTTGACTTAATGCGTGGATCAACTTTTGTTACCTTGCAAGTTTTGCTAAAAAGGTATAATGTCCTTTTCATTTCTGTCGTATAATATACTAAAGCCTTTCAAATTAGAGGGGCAACAGGGGAAACACCAAGACTGTATAAAGCTCGTGCCCGGTCGTTGACGTTTATCTTATTTGACTAGGCAGGGTCTGAATGTCGCGAAACTTGGCTTCGAGTGGTGCTTGGAAGCTCTCAAATCCTCACCAAAGACGAAACTTTATACGTTCTTACATTCTAGGTATTGTGGTATGAGCTAGAAGGAATCGTTCCTTGGAACAAGGCTCGAGAGACTAGGGAAAACTTCCAAAACGTAAGGGCATTGCAGAGTTTTGATGGTCCGCGGAACAACTTATCGATTTCGAGCAGCGCGTTCGAGATACTGCTGAAATTGACCAGCCTGTCACGATATAGCTAAAGACAATTCGAATTCTCAAAAAGCTCTCAGCTTGGTGGTCGACTCTATACTCTCTAAACTCTCAGACTCAAAGCAAAAATATCTCTCCCCTCCGCACTCCGGATCTCGTGACACCGACCCAATGACCGAACCAATCCAATTTAGCAAGACAATCTAGATAGATCTACACTTCCGAATTATGCCATTGGAAAAGTAATTAACGATAATCTTATCAAAGATCTCCATTCAAAAGATCCCTCTCTCCACCAAAACCAGCCCCTTCCGGCAACTTTCAAGACCTAATTTACAAATCGGAATGTGCCGGTCTCCCCCAAACCCCCCCACTAGAGCCCAAATCCAATCCACAGCCTCGCCGTGCCGCGGGCCCCCCAAGATAGATAAGGCTTGCGCGACCGCACGACCCCATGATTGGGATTCGGGAAGCCTCATCATTGGAAGCAGCGACGATAAAACCGATTCGCTTGAATCATAGCCGTGTGTTCTCCCTTTTTTTTGCTGTGTGCTGATTCGGCGCACCTGCACTATAGGTAGGGCGGGGCCAGCCGAGAGGAGAGCATCAGATTGTCCGTCTGGTGTTGTTCTCCGATCTCGTGGACGAACCTTAAATTTCTTCTCTTCTGTGTGTACTGTAGTAATATTGTTTTTATCTATCATTTCAGTGCATTTGGGGGGTCTAGATTGATCTGTGCCAAGAGGGAGGCTTGTATATAACTCTTTGCTTGTACGCTCGTTCTTTGGTGGCTTGTTTTGTTCGGATTAATATTGGTGACGGTTTGGATTGAGTTGACTTGGTTGTTACAGTATATCACCATTATCATCGCCATCTGGACAATTAGGTTCCGAATAAACCTCACAGGTGCTTCTCTTAGATACGGATAATATGGCTGTAACTATCGATGATGGACCACAGGATCTTCCTGATCAGATCACGGTTTCGAATTCCGAGAGCTCGCCAAAGCGGTCGTTTGGAGAACATGTTCAGCATATTGTGAGGGCTTTTACAACAAAGCAAGGCTTGATTGGGACATATGACTATGGTAACTGACCACCTCTTGGAAACTCACAATGAGGCATAGCTAAAATTTGGACTTTAGCTTTCCTCTTCAAACCGAACTTGCCTTTTATCAAAAAGTCTAAGCGCAGAGCGCCTTTCTTCGGGCTTCAGGATTCCATGCCAGTAGTTCTATCGCTCCTCTTGGGATTCCAACATGCACTCGCTATGCTAGCAGGAGTCATCACACCACCGATAATCATCGCCTCCGCTGCCGCCTTCGACGCAGATATCACGCAGTACCTCGTCTCGACCTCGCTGGTTGTGTGCGGTATCTTGTCCGCGGTGCAGATCACGAGATTCCACATCTACAAGACGCCCTACTACATCGGCACCGGCTTGATCTCCGTGGTCGGGACTTCGTTTGCTATCATCCCCGTCGCGAGCAAGGGACTGGGTCAGATGTACAAGAATGGCATGTGTCCCTCGGCAGCAGACGGCACGCCGCTCCCCTGCCCAGAAGGCTACGGTGCGATCCTCGGGACGGCGTCGCTGTGCGCGCTGTTGGAAATCGGGCTTTCGTTTATGACTCCTTCGCTGCTCAAGAAACTGTTCCCGCCGATTGTCACTGGGCCTACGGTGACGCTGATTGGTGTCTCTTTGATCCAGACTGCGCTGGAAGGCTGGGCTGGTGGGAGCGGGAGCTGTTTGGGGCGCCCGACGAGTGGTGATTATATGCTCTGTCCGTCGAATACTGGGGCGCATGCGTTGCCTTGGGGAAGTGCTGAGTTTATCGGTCTTGGATTCTCGGTTTTCGTTACGATTATTATCTGTGAGAGGTTTGGCTCACCTATTATGAAGTCTTGTAAGTTTGGCTAGCCCACTGAGAAGCAGGAACACATACTAACGATGTTCAGTGAGCGTTGTGCTTGGACTTCTTGTCGGGTGTATTATCGCAGCTGCAACTGGCTATTTCGACAAGTCCTCTATTGATGCTGCGCCTGTCGCTTCTTTCATTTGGGTCCACACGTTCCCGCTCTCAGTTTACGGCCCTCTCATCTTGCCTATGCTAGCAGTATATCTCATCTTGATGATGGAAGCTATCGGCGATATCACCGCGACGTGCGATGTCTCCAGATTGCAAGTCGACGGAAAGCTCTTCGACTCACGCATCCAAGGCGGTGTCCTCGCTGATGGTCTGAACGGGATGCTCGCAGGACTTTGCACGATTACACCCATGTCGACATTCGCACAGAATAACGGGGTGATTGCTCTCACTCGCTGCGCAAACCGCAAGGCTGGCTACGCTGCTTGTTTCTTCCTGGTAGTCATGGGCGTCTTCTCCAAATTCGCGGCTGCACTTACAGCGATCCCCGCGTCCGTATTGGGAGGCATGACGACTTTCCTCTTTGCCAGTGTGGCTATTTCCGGTATCCGTATCATATCGACCGTACCTTTCACTCGACGAACACGTTTCATCCTCACGGCTGCTATGTCCTTGGGGTTTGGGGCCATCTTGGTGCCGGATTGGTTCACTTACGTATTCACCTATACAGGGGATAACAAGGCTAAGGCTGGGTTCTTGGATGCTATTGTGTTGGTGCTGGAGACTGGATTCGCGGTCACGGCTTTCATAGCTGTCATCTTGAACTTGATTCTCTCTGAGGAGGACGAGGCGGAGGAAACTGAGAGCTTGGCGGGTGATTTGGTTGAAAGGGATGAGATTGAGAATAGATATGCTGGAAAGGGGGTTGAGACTTACAGTGGACCTTCGACAAGACTCGATGGTGGAAGTACTGCCGCCGAGTCGAAGATATAAGGAGATTATGAAATATTTGTTAGATATGGGAATACAAAA
>QGMJ01000339.1:0-33146 GCA_007821545.1 Lachnellula subtilissima
GAAGAGGAAAAGAAGAAGAAAGGAAGACGAAGAGGGAGCGAGGATCTCTTTATACTACTACGATGCGCATCCTTCCGACGGGGCTGGGTTGTATGATGATATGCTGTCGCTATTCTTCCTATTGTTCTACCTATTCACCTAGGTTTTCAGGGCATTCACCTGTTGATGCTTCTAACAAATCCTTTTTCCCAGCCACCTCCGACCACCCAGCGAAGTCATACCCGATTCACTATCGTGGGTTTTGCGAATTGATCTCTATTCCTATTGGACGGTGTCTATTCTTGCTTCTATTGTTCTATTGTTCCTATTGTTACTCCCACGGAAGCGCCTATTCCGAGCCCTCCAACTACACCCTCCGGCCACCTTATGACTCACGTCCGAGGCTTCTTAACACTGCCGATGATGTAACTAATGGCGCAGTTACTATCTAATGGCCCTTAGGGACAAGAGCCTAGAAGGGGGGGTCATGTCAGGAGACGAAAGGGGGGAGAGGTTATAGGGGCTCTTAGCGAAGTGCGGGTCACGGGGTATTACCGCCTCGCTTCCGTTTTAGCGCCAGTGCTCCCATTTAAGGGTTTTTACTCTAGACTTCTTTACTCTCTAGAGATTAGCTTGTGAATACAGTTATACCTTACTCCTTTCTGAATTGTGATTCCCTATCATCAAATCCTTACACAAGTAACATCAAGCTAAGACTTTTAAAGCTTCTGTATCAGGAAATAATAAATAGAGATTTAAATAGATACCTCTGCTTCATTTCCCGTGTCTTTTAGAGGGAAATAAGTAAAAGGAGAGTTTATATAGTTCAACTATAGCTAGTTCAGGGGCTTTGACGACGGCGGACAATGCGATGGATGGAATGAACTGGAGAACGGGGTCAGTCGGATAAATCAGGTCTTATACGCCGGAAATGATTTAAGGGAATAATACTACTGTCACAAGCCGAAGACTTCTTGATTTTGCTTTTTCTTTTTGCCTTTGTCTTTTCTTTCTTGTGAAATTTATCGAGTGGCGAAATTCGCCGCTAGTAGTTGTTGCTGGAAAGCACCAGGGAAACATCTATCACCTAGTACGCATAATCTACCTGTATTCTAGCTCTTACCACTATAACATCTAATACGTATCGCTATCCACATCTTTCAGTCCCACTTTCTCCATCAAAAGCAGGCAAACTAAGTATCTCGGCAGCGCACCAAGATCATATTTCATCTTCAACACTGCGGTTGTGACAATGGGCCTGCCGAGATAACTTCTTCCGGGCCGCTCCCTCCATTTCTTGAACCACTTTTCTCCTCATCAGTACTACTTGGTATAGCTGGAGAGGCCCCTGCATCTGGTGATGGAGAACGATCTAGAGAATACCCTTTGACAAAAAGCGAAAGGAGGGCTGCGACAATGGCAAATCCCATCGTAACGATCCATATGATCTTTAGAGAATCAACATAGCTCTGCACGATGTTCGCTTTGTTGGCATCATCAGGCATAGTCGCCAAGAGGGGTACGAGACCTGCGGCATCTTTTGAGAGGGAAGACGCCTGATCCGCAAGATCTGGGTATTTTCTAAGGTGCGATTCCATCTGGTTTTGAAATATTGAGCCAGCAATGGCAACGCCGCATGACTGACCTGTACTCTATGTATTAGCGTTGTTGCAGCGAAAATACTTTTGAAAACAGGGAAGAGTTTGATGGCTCAGAAGTCTGAAGACATTACAAAACGACTGGAATCCCAAGCTTGAGAAAGAGGGGTAGATGCGCAATGCTTTGGAAAATCTCATACCAAATAAGCGGAAGAAAGTAAACAACGCGGCCGAAGTCGGCAAGTCACTGTCAGAAGCAGTTGCTTGGACGCCAATAGACCCTGCGCTCATTGTCACGCCAATTCCAAAGACAGAAACAATGCCGATGAAAACCCTTTCGGACGAATTAGTTTTGTCTTATTCTGCAACAAGATTGAAAAGTGCTCCTGACGCTTGCGATTCTCAAAGGGGAGGATAAAAGTTAACTCACCATGCCACCGTGGGAGTATCGACATCCAATAGGTAGAGAAGACCAGTTCCCAGGACTGTCAGCGCCCATCCACCCCAAATCGCCCAACGATATCTCCCCGTACGAGTAATCAGGATTCCAGTGATGACACTAGCAGGGCAAACTGAAAAGGATTGCGGTATCAACGCTACACCCGATAATAGAGGTGAATAGCCTTTTGCTACTTGAAAATACAGAGGGAGATAATAAAGCTGGCTGAACATCTAAGCAAGTTCAATTGCGTCGTTAGTATTGACTTTTTGTGGGAGATGATAGTCAAATTACCAGAACGCCAGTTATGACGCTTCCAAAATAGATTGATGCTGCTGTCCTATTCGCGATGATCCGTGGAGCGACGACTGGCTGACTAGGCACAAACTTTTCGTATACCGCAAAACCAAGTATGCCAAACACACCCAGAATGAGAGGCACTAGAACACGCCAGCCATCCCAAGGGTACTGGACTCCTCCCTATGCTTCATTAGCACTTGATTTCCAATATACGTCTAGTGCGGGGCAAATGTAGTCTTACCCAAGTGATTGGTAAAATAACAGCAGTGACAGATGAAACGATGAGAAATTGGCCGATCCAGTCTACCATTTTCAACTTCTCTGTAATGGCTTCCGTCCGTACGTGTGGCTCTTGGAAAAGAAACACCATCACAAATCCAATTCCACAAAGTGGGAGTACGACCCAGAAGATCCAGCGCTGGAGAGCCCTACATTAGTAACGCAACATTGACATTGGCGTACAGAACTTACCCAAGAAACATATTCTACAAACGCACCCCCAATAATTGGTCCCACAAGAGTTCCAACTGCATATTGCATCAGGATTATTCCCATCCACTTTCCTCGCTCTCGTATGGTGACGATATCGGTCATAACCACCAATATCATGGCCAAGATACCTCCAGATCCAGCGCCTTGAATCGAGCGGCCAAGTAACAACACTGTAAACGAGTGTGCAATTCCGCTGACAATTGTCCCTACGGTAAATAGCAAGAGGACGAGGAAAAGCAACGGCTTTCTGCCAAAGACTTGGGACAATGACGCGAACGTGGGTTGAAAGACCGTCGCACAAAGTAGGAAAGCCGTGCCAGCCCAGAAGCCTTCGAGGGCCGAGCCATGAAGTTTTTCAGTAACAATCTGTTTTGGAATCGTCAATTATACCTCAACTGAGCTTGAAGTTCTGGCTTGCCTACCGGTATGGCTGGCGACAGCGAGGTCGTTGCCAGTCCATCCAACCATGCTATGACACCTAGACTAGAAAGCGCCAGCCAGAAGACCTTACCCTTCATAGGCTTCATGCCTTGGACTTCCACAACTGTGACGGGGGCTGTCTCCATTTCGAGAACGCCTCCGAACTCCGGGGTAGTGTATGATAGAAGCGTGTATCTACGTTTCCAGCTTCATACAAAAGCTCCTTGAGAGTTTGTGAGGCACGGTTCAATCGAATTTCAAGCTTGGGGTAGGCAGAGTATGGGGCAGAGTGGTACGGTGCATGGGTGTCGAGATGTTCCGTGTTAAGTGGGAAGGAGCTTTAGCCCTAGCAGTTTAGCGTGGTAAATGTACCAGTATACGAGTATTGAGCTCCCCCTCAACTAAATCTTTGCCCCCATATAATATTTTAACTATAAAAGTTAGTAGAAAACTTCGAACGTTTAATCTTCATGAAAATAAGGGGGGGGGGGAAAGGGCGTTTTTGGATTTGTAATGACTGTGCTTGAGCGTTAGTTCTTGCTTTTTCTTTGAGTTTGATATTAAGACCATAAAGAGTTGACATTTCATACATATATTTAGCTCTTTACCGCAATATCTTAGCAAATTTTACAGTCAGGCTTCTTATGACCCTATATTTAATTCAACATCAGCTTTTTTATACTAGAGTAGACTACATAAATATGGAGTACATATTCCAGAGCACTACGAAAGCATGAGTCTCTACACTAAACCGCTAGCTTTAAATCTCCCTTCCCAGTTAATACAGTACTATTTTAGGGTGAAGTTAACGGGCTGAATTGAAGATAAGGAAAGCGGGAATACGCATGCCTAGGTTACTTTGGCCCGCTATGTGAGTCTTGAGTTCTGTCTTATCATCTTTCCACAACAATTGGGCTTGCTCGGAAGTCAGGGCACCAGGTAGGTACAAGACTCGGAGTACGTACAACAGTAAGATATGATGTTCGGCTTTTGCAGGGGTGGAGAGCGAATGCCCGCTACTGCAAAGTCTGTGTCCACATACATTGGGGCCTCCACGTTCTAACGTGCAGAATCAATGGGTCATTTTAGGGAAGCTGAGCGGGGCCCCAGTGGTCGAAACCGGGGTGTGAATCCTCCACTTTCTCCGTGCGGCGCTGTCGTCGTATTGTCTTCACCTCGGCACTTTCAACGCTATGAGTATGCTGTTTAACATGTGAAGAGATACCTAGATTTTCATATTTTATCCCTCTTCCTGGGTCTTTTACGTTAAGCTGTTGCTCGAGTCTGCATCTGCTTGAGTACTTACGTAGTTTTATGAGAATGGCGAAGGGTACTAGATATAAATACCAGCCCCACAGGTGTGCGCCGTGTGGTACGGAAGGTCAACAAGTGCCCGCAGTGCGGGCCGGCGGCACAACTGCCTAGGACCCGAGCAAGCCTCTATACCTAGGTAGGTTATAGTGCCTGCTGGCAGTACGATACCTCACTTTGAAAACTCGTCATGTTTGCTCCCCATTTTTTTTTAAATTCAGCTGGTGGAGTTGACTTTTATTGACTTTTATTCTTGTGTTCTTCCTATTTAAATCTCGCGTTTTACATAACATTAGGGCTGCTGTTGACTTATCAGATTCTCAGGATAAGAATCGGATCTTCCGCCCGTCATATAGAGTTCGCTCTTATTCCGAAGTACAGACTACGATGTACGATGAATCCTATCGCTTTTACCGGCCATGCACCGCCGACTTCCATGACACCTCTTTGCGTCACTATATCGTGCTCATACGCCTCTTCCTCTTCCTCTACCTTTCCCCGGACCTCGACGCCTGAAACCTCCTGCACATCGTCACACCGTCACACCGTCCAGAGATAGAAGCTTGTCCTGAATACAATATTGAGCACATGGTGGCGCTACACGTCCTCTGTTCTTAGGGAGTAGGGTTTACTCCTGCGAGGCTCGCAGTGCGAGCTCATAGTACATGCAGGCCACGAGCGCCAAGTCCCTTCCTATGAAAGGCTATCTCTTAACATCGAATCTACAGGTATAATGTCTCATTCGTTGTCATTAGGTACTTTTAGTTAGCTGAATGAGGAAGTACGCAGAAGATGAATGATATGTCTCAGTCAAGTTCAGCCCAATACTCGAGTCTACTCCATAATTACATGTCCTTCACCACTAAAAAAAGCTTAATCTTAGGCTCTAACCGAGTTTCCCTTTTAGCATTGGCACAGCCGTGATTTTTCTAGCGCTTATGAGGATCTACGCCAGGATCAAGAACTAGTTACTTACTGTACTCCGTACACAGAAGTATACGGAGGATGCGTCTGTCCTTGTACGCTAGGCAGTGGAGAGGTAAGACATGGCGGGCGCCAACGGCAGAGAGCCGAGGTTTAAGCTTAACATAGAAACTTCCGAAAGAATGCGCATAGGGTTCGGACACTAGGCTAATAAACGTACTGCTGGTGCTGCGAACTTTGTGCAAAACACGATGGGTAAAAAAACTTCTAGCAATGAGATAAGTTGGGGACCTCTCAGTTGTAAGACAACGGGAAAGTATAGCACTAGTTGCCTTTAGTACTTAACGCAAACCTATAAATTCCGAAGGCTGATCTTCCGTACTATTGTTTTCAGCTGAGATAAATATTCTGCCTAACCCCTTTGGAAATGGTATGCTGATCGAATACCGCTCTTTTTGACCATGAAAGACATAAACTCTATTTGCATTGGTCAAGGTACTGATCCTATCTAACTACTTGCAAGAACATCAAATTCGATTTCGAGACTCGTTTCAATCCTCTAACCGCCACACTGCCCCCGTAAGGACATCTAGAGGCCGGCCTTTTCCACTTCAGACCTCTCTCGAGGATGGAACTTGCACATACATTTATGTGCCATTTTTGTGTTCAGCTCCACTCGGATCTGCTGTTCTTTGGGAGATACTAGCTCAATACGGTCGAACTCCTGATAGATCCGAACAAGCACATACAAGATCTGCTGTTGGCCAAAGTTGCGCCCCATGCAAACACGAGGACCGTGATTGAAAGGAATGTAGTCCCAGGTGGCTGGTTTATAATTGAGCCATCTCTCAGGCCTCCAGCTTTCAGCATCTTCTCCCCAGACGTCTTTGCGTCGTTGAAGACCGAGCGTTGAGTAGACTGGTGTTATGTCAGAGATGAGTCTCAGCAGCATGCAGATCGAGGATATCTTACCGCATTGGGTGTTTGCAAGCACGCCGACGGGTTCTTGGCCATTTGCACCCCCGCCGACCGGGAGAGTGGTGTCTGCTGAACATGTGCGAATGTTGTAACCCACTTTGCCTAGTCAGTCTCTTTTGATTCAATGCTTGGAGAACGTTTAATAAGGCTTACAGGATGCATATACCCGCAAAGACTCTCTCATAATGCATTTTGCGTAAGTCATTTCATTCAACTGTGCGGCTGTTGGGGGTACCGAATAACTGCCAACCACTGAGAGAATCTCTTCTTGAAGTTTCGCAGCCACTTCGGGATTCCTTGCCAGCTCAAAGAGATTCCATCCAATTGAAATAGCCGAGGGGTCCTTTGCTGCTGTGAGAACGGCCAACAATTGGTCTCTGATGCTCTTGGGATCTTTCCCGTGTTTGATCAGTCCGTGAACAAGGTTCTGTTCATTCTCAGGGATAGCTTCGATATCTGAGGGAGACATGGCCTTGACTCGGTCTACAAAAGAGGCGACGTATTCGTTGACTATTTTCAGTGGGCCTGCCGCCACGATGCCCATGGGAACTTTCGTTCCAAACGGTCTGTTTATTGAACCATTAGTGATTTTCATACGGCTACCAGGCAATTGCTTACCCCAGCAAAATTCTTTTGGTATTCCAGTCAAAGACTTTCTCCATCGCTACTCGGAATTCTTGTTTAGTAGCGGGGAGTGATCCAGCAGAGTGCCCGAGAAATATGCGCGTTACGACATCGAGTTGGTAGCGATCAGCTAAGTCGTATACGTCGTGGGCCTCTGGCTTCATCAAATGTTTCTTCAGTTCCTGGAAATCAATCTCGGTTTCCTCCAAGTCATTTGGGCGGGCCTTAGCAACCTATTACCGGGTCAGAGACTTTCCTGGGATGACTATCAATTCAAGCTTCACGGTTCACTTACATAAGGTCGAAGCAGGGCTTTACTCGCCAGCCATTCTTCACCATCAGCTACAGAAACTAGATTAGCGCAGGACTTGAACTGTTCGGAATGTTCAGAAAACTTACTTGTGAAGATTGAGTCGCCTAGTGCTACCTCCCAAATCGCATGCATATGATGCCCTTTTGGCCAAACGGAAAACTAACATCCGGTCAGCTAAATAGAATAAGAGCGGTAATTCAGACGCAAACGCTACTTACATTTGTAGCCATGATGGTCTTGATATTCTCAGCGGCATCAGTGAAAAGGATACGCCTGCCAAATATGTTGAATTCTATGGTATGGCCGGGTCTAGTGAGCAACTTGTGAGTCCACTCGAAAAAGGTGTTGTTTATAAGATGTTTTGTCGCCGTGACCAAGAGATCGAGTTCAAATGGAGCCCATGAATGAACCCGAGGGGCAAAACCACCAAGGGCCCTGATTTGTCTCTTTCTAGATACGGACTTGACAAACGATGAGATAACGATGAATACAATAAGACACGGGACAAGAACAAGCAAGAGCGATTTCTTCTCATGCGAGATGGAAGCCATCGAGGGCCTTTTCTCCCAGAGATTGCCTATCGCCATGCTTTTTGGAAAGTGATGTGGAATAAAGTGTCACGATCTAGAGGTTTAGATGAATAGAAGAATGACGAGGGAGCAGGCTGCGATCCTCTCATTTGCAACAAGAAGTATAAGTCGCAATGCAGGAAGTGCCCATGAAAAACACGCCACGAGAAACCATGCCCCCCGCTACCATGGTTTGTTAAAGTAGGAGCATATCTTGACCACTGTTCTAATTAGTTTACAAGCCCTGTACCCGAGTCTACGAATCATGAAACTTCAAGCATAATGCCGATTCCTTTCCCGCCATACCAATAGAGGGAAGAGCTAAGAGGACACAGGAGCTCAGAGCTGAAGGGACGAACTCAAATTCGTCACTTTGTGCGGCGATAAGATATCCAGCCGCGATTTTGACATTATTTGACTTATTATGAGTAATTCAGCGACTTGCAGGATGCAATGAAACCCCGCAAGGGTACCACATGCTGTCAGCATATGCAGGAACTTTAGTCCGCCTTCATTCACTTCTTCTCAATGTTTGAACCACCAGGCTTCATTTTGGTATTGGCTTGACTTCCGGATTCTTATCAAATGGCTGGGGAACTTCAAGACATGTACAATCCCTGAGATGCCAATCCCAGTCTTCTTATCGGACACCGACTGCCAGGTTCACGGCATGCTAGGACTGCCTAGAAACAGAATATCATGTTTTACGCAGGTTTGTCTTCTGACCTAGACTCAGATATACGTAATCCGTCTTGATACCGCACGTGTATCCCCACATTTATATGATATTATACATAGGGAGAGGCGAGTATATCGCTACGTTCCACGCATTTAGGTTGATTGGTGATACTATATGGGGGAATGTTTACAATTATGCATAAGGCATGAAGATCCTATAATCACAACAAAGTTGTGATTCTGAAAGGTAGTTACCTACTTTAATTACCTATCTTAAAATATACAAGTACAAGTGAGAACGCTCGTAATTATATTAAGCGTAAAATATCTCTACACGGCCTACTTTTGAATAACATTCATTAGTCTAGCTCAAGGGTCAAAAATAGCGTTCGGAAGTCCGAACGATTTCACACGAGGCACCCTTTCATATCCGGATGCTGTGCTGACATGTCTTAAGGGCAGGCACGATCCTCCTCCGCTTGTCCACTAACGCTCAGCCGTGCCGTCCCGCGTTCCTAACCTTATGCAGTCAAGGATTTTATGTTGGTATAGAGGCCAATAATAAAGCCTGTTTTGCGCAGTGTCGTTGTATTTCTGACGATGCTGCGTAGCGCTTGAGCGGTAGGTAGTCTTTTAATGGATGCGTTGATTAGATCAGCGTATCTAAACCCTGTCACCTCCACAATTTCTGGTCTGGCCAGTCGAAAACGCTGAAGGAGCGGGAGCTTATTTTAATGATGCGACGACGCGTTGCGGTTCAATTTAATTTATATGGTATATTTAAGTAAAATAAGCCAATAGCTCACTGCTAAGCCTTCTCGGGGTATCACCTTACCTGCATATACGAAATTTCGACGAAAGTGAGCAAGCACACTAAACTTACGCCTATTGACTATTTGAGTTCTGAGATACAGCCGCCTTGACGCGTAAGTCCATTAGCAAGTTAAGCTCTACTCTAATAAGCTAGTAGACGCATGAGCCTTCTGTATTGAGAGTCTTGTCCTAGATGGACGCGAGATGCCGTACATTCGAAGCCACATGTGCTCGCCGTGTTTCCCTAAATCTGACACTAAAAGTCCGATCTATAATAATATTTAGCCCACACTTATATGTTCTGCGCTTCTGTGTTCCAAGACCTTAAACTTGACGAGATACAGGGCTCGTGAAGGCACTAGTCGAGAATTGTTACTTCAGGATTGGCTTAACACTAGGGCAAAAGACCAATGATATGGGCGGAACCTATCTTTACACGGAAATAGTCAGTCTTAGACTTGAAGGGCAAAGTGACTAGGAGCCAACTCACTCGAACTCGAAACTTTTATTGAGTCAGACACTGCCTCCTACTTAGCGTGGATTTGTAGAATCCTGCGTATATAACTAGCTTATGAACCTAAAATAAGACTCCAGAATAGTAGGATAAATAATATTAAAGTGAGACTGACTTCTTAATCAAAGACATATTTTTAGACAAACCTACGGTTCGAAATAGCGCAGAGTATAGAATTACAGAAATATAGTAGGGACTTTAGACTAAACAAAAACACGAGTATTCGCTAATACGCGTATACGCTGCACGGAAAAGAGAGACAATGTGTGCTGGCGGCACCGAACTATCCTAGGGGAGGCTTAACAGGCTACGGGAACCGAAGACCATTTGAACATGGATGTACACGTGTTGATGTTACCGATTGGTGAACATATATAACGAGCTAGTAATAAACGATTCAGTGCTCCAGAATATTCAGTTTCCAAATGCAGAGTGGACGGATATCATAGACTTACCGGGTTTAATTCAGCATCTTGACTTCTTCATGGATTGTTCCCCGATTCGGCACATTTGTGATCACAACTTCAGCTCTATTGTAAACCTTGAGCTAAGTGCATATCACAGGATCTCTATCCAAGCTCGTCAGATTCCATGCGCGACTAGGGTAAGGCACCTCATAAAGCCACGTTTCTCTAGCGCAAGGCGGAAGCTCCCCCTGTTTCCCCTCCTCACCCGCGTCCTCCCCATGCACTGTTCTTGATAAGCTTCTTGGTATACATTATAAGACAGGAGCTTACATGTGAGGGTGCGCCCAACAAGACCATCATCAACTCATTCCTTTCAGATACCTAGACTCAAGACCTACTTTTCAACACCAGTGGTGTCTCTCGTACTTTCATCATAGACTTCACTAGAAATTTCAAGACAAGATGAGTGCAACCAACGGTCACACCAATGGTACAACAAGTGGCGTCGAGCTTAATGGGAATGGTTTCCATTCTTCAAGTTCAGACGGCAGCAACACACCCCCCGAAACGACTGGCACTACCAATGGCCATACCAATGGTTACACAAATGGCTTCAGTAAACTCCCCGAAGCTGGAGTAGAACCTATCGCCATCATCGGCATGGGAATGAGACTTCCTGGCGGAGTTCATGATTCAGAGTCTTTCTGGAAAATGCTCATTGAAAAGAGAGAAGCACGCTGCCGCGTACCAGCGGACCGGTACAACGTCGACGCTTTCTACAACAAAACGAAAACGCCCCAAAGTGTCGCCACAGATTCTGGGTACTTCTTAGAGGATATTAACCTTGACGACTTTGATTCGGGGTTCTTTAATCTGGGTAAAAAGGAACTCGACAGATTAGACCCGCAGCAGCGGCTCCTAATGGAAGTCGTTTGGGAAACTCTTGAAAATTCCGGTGAAACTAACTGGAGAGGGAAGAACGTCGGTTGCTATATTGGTGTCTTCGGGGAAGATTGGCTGGAGACTCAGCTGCGAGATACCCAGGAGATGGGCTCGTATCGAATCACGGGCCATGGAGACTATGTTCTTGCGAACAGAGTTTCTTACGAATTCGATTTCAAGGGTCCCAGGTGAGAAACACTTCGCATTCGTCATGTGACTCCAATTATACTAATACACCTCATAGTTTGGTCATCAAGACTGGCTGTTCATCTTCGCTTATAGGCCTTCACATGGCTTGTGACGCTCTTCGGAACGGTGATTGCACGTCCGCAGTTGTTGCTGGCACAAATCTCATCATGACACCAACAATGACGATTGCCATGACAGAGCAAGGCGTTGTGTCGCCAACTGGCACGTGCAAGTCATTTGATGCCAGCGCTGATGGTTATGCAAGAGGAGAAGCCGTGAACTGCGTATACATTAAGAAATTGAGCGACGCAATTCGTGACGGTGATCCGATTCGAGGTGTTGTTCGATCAACAGCTATAAACTGCGACGGGAAAACTCCTGGAATTTCATACCCTAATACAGATGCTCATGAAACACTGATGAGAAGAGCGTACAAAGTCGCCGGCATTGATAACTTTTCGGAAACGGCCATGGTAGAATGCCACGGGACCGGCACACCTATCGGGGATCCTGTTGAGACCAACGCAGTAGCTAGAGTTTTCGGAAAGGATGGTGTCATCATCGGAGCTGTAAGTGATGGCTGCATCCTACTCAGTATTGCTTCCCGCTAACTTTCAAAGGTGAAACCAAATGTTGGGCACTCGGAAGGTGCCTCGGGTTTAACGAGCACCTTCAAAATGCTTTTGGCAATGGAAAAGTTGACCATTCCCCCGAATATGCGTTTCAAGAACGGAAATCCAAAAAGTAAGGAATTGCAAATCATGGCAAAGCTCATTGCTAACTAAGAAAAAGTTCCCTTTGAAGCTGCAAAACTCACCGTGCCGCTGGAGCCTATGGCTTGGCCCGCAGGCCGAAAGGAGAGAGTTAGCGTCAACTCCTTCGGAATTGGAGGCTCAAATGCCCACGTAAGTAACAAGTATCTCATAAGTTGTGGCAAGTCACTCACATTTTAGGTTGTCATTGACTCTGCTGCGGCGTGGAACGTTGGTCGTCCCAAGTCGTTGGCTTCTAATGCTCTCGCTCGACCTGAGTTGCTCGTATTTTCTGCCAACCACCAAGAATCTCTCAAGAGAGTTACTCAGAATTATGAGAAATTCATTGAAGAAAAGACCGCAAATTTGAAAGATCTTGCCTACACTTTGGCATCAAGGAGAACCCATATGCAATATCGATCATTTACCGTCGCCGGCCTCGACGAGCCACTGACCTTTGCTCCACCTATCAGACCAGGAAATCAGCGAGTCCTAGTTTTTGTTTTCACCGGCCAAGGTGCCCAATGGGCAGGTATGGGTAAAGAGCTTTTGACCGATTACCCCTCCTTCCAGGATGATATCAGAGCTATGGACAAGACCCTCGCGCATTGTCCAGATCCTCCCTCTTGGACAATAGAAGGCATGTGCTCCACTTTTACAAGACGAGATGTTTGCTAACAGATACAGATGAGCTGTTGAAACCGCAGGCAACTAGTCTAATTAACCGTCCTGAAATGTCCCAACCGCTATGCTCCGCTGTCCAGATTGCCCTTGTAAACCTCTTCCGGTCATGGGACATCAAGCCCCAGGCCGTAGTGGGTCATTCCAGTGGTGAAATAGCAGGTGCATACGCTGCGGAAGCAATCACTGCAGATGAGGCTATCTTGATGGCATACTATAGGGGGCAAGTCATGAAATTACAAGGACTTGCCGGAGGTATGGCTGCGATTGGTCTGGGACGTGAATCAGTCACCCCTTTCCTCGTTCCCGGCGTCGTCATTGCTTGTGAAAATAGCCCTGAGAGCGTTACACTCTCCGGTGATGCAGATAAACTGCTTGAAGTCATGGACACCATTGGACAAGCCAATCCAGACAAATTGGTGCGGCGACTGAAAGTAGACATGGCTTATCATTCCCGTAAGTCAACCCAAGTTTGCAATTCACTCGAATAGAATTAACGACATAACAGATCACATGGCGGCTATTGGCGAGCAGTATCAAGCCTTGATCCAGGATAAGGTCTCCAGTCGTAAACCGACAGTGCCATTCTTCTCCAGTGTCACCGGAAAAGCCATCAGGCAGGCCGGAAAGCTGGATGCAGCTTACTGGAGATCTAATCTTGAATCGCCTGTGCTTTTCAGCACAGCTGTGAAGTCCATCCTGGGCCCTGCAGTCCAAAACAGTTTGTTCATCGAAATCGGGCCCCACTCCGCCCTTGCTGGCCCCCTCCGACAGATATTCAGCACTGCAACCGGTAGCCATGCCTATCTCTCCACTTTGCAAAGGAATAATAATGGCACCAAAACTTTCCTGTCTGCCATTGGGCAACTGCATTGCCACGGGACGAAACTGGACTTCTCAATCATGAATCCAAGCCGAACTGTTCTTCCAGATTTGCCGCTGTATCCTTGGCATTATGAGAGGAAGTTCTGGAATGAGTCGCGCCTGTCCAAGGCATATCGTCACCTTAAATTCCCTCACCATGACGTCCTCGGATCTCGTGTTGCTGAAGTCAATGACTTTGAGCCGACATGGCGCAACATCTTGAAGTTGGACAATGTACCCTGGATCGCAGACCACAAGATCTCAACAGACATTGTGTTCCCAGCTGCTGGTTATCTCTCCATGGTAGGAGAGGCAATCCGCCAACTCACCACTTCCGAAGACTATACTGTCAGAAATGTCACACTCACCGCCGCTATGGTTCTCGAAGATTCAAAAGACACGGAAGTGATGACGAGCCTGCGGCCCAGTCGACTAACCGTCTCTCTTGACTCGGCTTGGTATGACTTTACTGTCACGTCTTATAATGGAGCTGCGTGGACCAAACACTGTGTTGGCCAAGTTCGTAGTGGCTTCGAGACAGATTTGATCGACACTACGAAGCTTGATAAGCTTCCGCGTGAAGTGTCTACTCATCACTGGTACGCAGCGATGAGAAAGGTGAGCTTGAATTATGGCCCAGCTTTCAGTGGATTAGACAACATATCCGCTGGCGTGAATGAACATACAGCGGTTGCCGATGTCAAGAACTGGGAGCGCGAGGACGAGTCCCCTTACTCTCTTCACCCTGCAACCCTTGATCCTTGCTTTCAGCTAGTCAGCGCTGCCCTTGCCTACGGTCAAGCACGCAAGCTGAACCAGATGTGCTTGCCCACTTCTATCGATTTCCTTTCGATACGGAAGAGTGTTTCAGACGTTCGAATGTTTGCCGAGACGGTATCCTCCCGAAAGGGCGTCGTCATCGGCGACGCTTTCGGGGCAACAAACGGCGAGCCTGTCATGCGCTTGAGAGGATTGAGGCTCTCACCTGTGGAAAACGATTCTGGAAATGATCCAGATCCCCACGCAGCCATTCAGCTTGAATGGAAGCCGGACATCGACTTCCTTCAAAACAAAGACTTGATACGAACAGTCAAGAGTGTGAGGGAAACCCACAAGCTTGGTGAGAAGTTGACGGCGTTGTGCATCCTCGAGACCAGCTCTCGAGTTTCCGGCTTTAAGTCGGAACAGCCCCATTTGAATCAGTTCATCGCCTGGATTGCAAAGCAGGTATCGCGCATTGAGGCAGGTGACTATGCGCTTGTGGACGACGCAAAAGATCTAGCAAAGCTTGACCAAAAGGCTCGCATGAGTCTCATTGACGAGACTTCTACCGCTTTGAAGGCTACAGACTCGCCTGCTGCCGGCACAGCTTTGGCGAGAATTGTTGAAAATATCCAAGATATCATTGACGGGAACGTTGATCCTCTTGAGCTGCTCATGAAGGATGATATCCTGACTGAGATCTACAACTTTGCTGGCCAGTGGGATTACACTGATTTCTTCAGTTCGCTAACCCACAAGAAGCCACACCTGAAGATCTTGGAAATTGGTGCCGGTACTGGCGGTACAACAGATATCATCTTGAAGAACCTCTCTTCCACGTTTGGTGAGCGAATGTATGCGAAGTACACCTTCACGGATATCTCTGCTGGATTCTTCGGTGCTGCCAAGGAACGGTTCCACAACTATGCTGCTATCGACTATGCTGTTCTGGACGTTAGCAAAGACCCGATCGCGCAAGGCTTTGAGGCAAACTCATACGATCTGATTATTGCAACCAATGTATGAGGCTTTGGGTTAAATAGAGAATGAATAATTGCTAATACTACTGACAGGTAATTCATGCAACTCCAGTTCTTCAGGAATCGCTCTCCAATATCCACAAATTGCTTCAACCTAACGGCCAATTGTTCCTCCAGGAATTGTGCCCAGATTCCAAATGGGTCAACTACATCATGGTACGTTTCAGTCGAATACCATGGACGGTCGTTGCCATGAACTTGCTTACTGACACTATTTTAGGGCTTGTTCCAAGGCTGGTGGCTTGGGGAAGCAGACAATCGGTTTGAGCAACCATTCGTCTCGCCCCAGAGATGGGACGAAGAGCTAAAGAAATCTGGATTCTCCGGAGCTGAAACAGTGTTGTATGATGACGAGAAACCTTACCAGAACAACGCCAACATTCTAGCCCGACCCGCGATTGTAGACAAATCTACCAAGAGCGTCACTCTGTTGTCGGCAAAGTCAACAGACTCCGCTGTCACAGAACTAGAGACTATTTTGAAAGACCGGGGCTTCAAAGTGGACGTCATTGAGTATCCCCAACTACCTCCAGCCAAGCAGGATATCATTGCAGTCGTGGATTTAGCTGAACCTTTCTTCACCGATATCGAAGCCGAGAAGTTGAAAAACTTCCAAGACTATAATTTGCATCTGCAGAACGAGAATATCGGTATGCTCTGGGTAACTCAAGCCACCCAAATCTTGTGCAAAGATCCGCGCTACGCTCAAGCAATCGGAATAGCCAGAACAGCTCGTTCCGAGTTAGGAGTGTCCCTGGCAACTTTGGAGCTAGATACTGTCAGTACGGATAATTGGGGCCGTGTAGCTGATGTGTTCTCTAAATTCCAGCGTCGAACCAAGGAAGAAGAAGTAGACTCTGACATGGAATTCGCGGTCGCCGAGAATATCATCTACACCAGTCGTTTCCACTGGATATCTGTCAACAAGGAGCTGTCTCAGATTGCTGCAAGCAAAATGCCGAAAAGGTTGGAAGTCGAGAAGAAAGGCATGATTGAAACACTTCACTGGGCGCAGTTCCCCGAACCCGAGTTGAAGAGTGACGAGGTGATCGTGGAAACTCACGCCATCGGCATGAACTTCAAAGTAAGCTTTCCAATATACTTTGTGCAACCAATCACTGACCAGATAGGATGTTCTCATCTCCATGGGCATTGTTGATGCCCAGAGAAGCGACAGCAGTGGGTTGGGATGCGAATGTGCGGGATTCATCCGCAAGGTAGGCTCTGCAGTCACTCGACTAGCACCGGGAGACCGTGTTGTCGTTCAAGCGACCGGCACTTTGGAGACTCGGGTGAAAGCCAACTCGAAACTTTGTGTCAAGATACCCAATAGCCTTAGCTTTGAGGATGCTGCTACAATGCCGGTCGTCTATGGCACAGTGGTTCATTCCGTCATGGATTTGGGTCATCTTGAAAAAGACCAGGTAAGTCAGGTCGTCTAAATCAATAGATCCCAAATGTTGACCACAATCAGACCATTCTCATCCACTCGGCTGCAGGTGGAGTAGGCATTGCTGCAATTCAGATTGCCCAATATATTGGCGCAGAGGTAGGTTCACAGCCTCTGAGTTTGAAACGGAACTGACAACATCAGATTTACTTGACCGTCGGCAACGAGGACAAGGTCAAATATCTTATGGATACCTATGGCATAGCTCGGGATCACATTTTCCACTCCAGAGATGCATCCTTCCTACCTGACATCTTACGGGCGACTAACGGCAAAGGAGTGGACATGGTGCTCAACTCTCTTTCGGGTGATTTGCTTCACGCTTCTTGGCAATGTGTGGCCCAATACGGCAAGATGCTCGAAATCGGAAAGCGTGATTTCATAGGCCAAGGAAAATTGGGAATGTCCCTCTTCGAAGCAAACCGTTCGTTCTTTGGTATTGATCTCGCTGTCATGGCCGAGGAGCGTCCAGATGTGATCCACAAGTCAGTTTTCAAGGCCCCCCCTTTCTATGTGTAGTTTGGTACTGATTATGCGCTTTAGACTGCTTAATAAAGTCCTTCAATTATACATCCGGGGTGCCATCAAGCCAGTCAGGCCCATCAAGGTATTCGAAGCGGCTCAAATCAAGGATGCATTCCGTTATATGCAACAGGGACAGCACATGGGCAAGATTGTTCTGAAAATGCCACTCAATCCTGAGGAGTTGACAGGAACGTCAACGACTAAGCAGCTCACTCTTCGCCCAGATGTTTCATACTTGATGATCGGTGGCCTGGGTGGTCTCGGACAAGCAATCTCGACATGGATGGCTGAAAGCGGAGCCAAGAACTTGATTTTCCTTTCCAGATCAGCAGGGAAGGCAGAGGCTCATAAATCCTATTTCAAGGAGCTCGAGACTATGGGATGCTCTGTGCAGGCATTTGCTGGTAGTGTGTCCGTCTTGGCCGACGTTGAAAACGTGGTCAAAAATGCAACGATGCCCATTGGAGGTGTTATGCAGATGTCCATGGTCTTGAGAGTAAGCAATCCAGTCTCAATGTAGTGAGTCAAACTAACGACCTTAGGATCAAGCTTTTGCGAGGATGTCAATTGATGAATGGAATGCAGCTGTCGCTCCTAAGGTCGATGGGACCTGGAATCTTCACAAAGCGCTGGAGAAGGAGACTCTGGACTTCCTCATTCTCTTCTCGTCATTCTCCGGCCTCGTCGGGCAGTGGGGTCAAGTCAACTACAACTCCGGCAACACATTCCTTGACGCTTTCGTGCAATACCGCCACGGCCTTGGGCTCCCAGCGTCAGTCTTGGATATTGGATGTGTCGTGGATGCTGGCTACGTCAGCGAGAATCAATCTGTTCTAGACACATTGCTCTCCACTTCCCTTCACGGCCTACACGAACAAGATGTCTTGGACTCCCTTCAAATGATGATGGGTCGCTCTGCTCCAGCGCCAGCATCTCCCGCCAAGACCTATACCAACCCAGGACAGGTCGGCATCGGTCTTCGCTCAACCATGCCCCTTGCAGAGCCCGGAAACCGCAGTATCTGGAAACGAGACCCTCGCATGGCAGTCTATCGCAATCTGGAAGCAGCGTCCTCGAGTTCGGCCGCGTCAGATAATGAACCTCTCCGACTTTTCTTAGTAGATGCCCACGCCAAGCCTGCCATGCTTACTGAGAAAGCCAGTGCGGAGTTCCTTGCTCGCGAGATTGGCCTTCGACTCTTCATCAGTCTGATGAAGCCAGAAGAGGACCTCGATATAACGCTTGCACCTACAGCCCTCGGGTTGGATTCACTTATCGCGATTGACCTACGAAATTGGTGGCGCGAGAGCTTCGGGTTCCCTGTCACGGTTTTGGAGATGATGAACGCGAAGTCGATTGTGGAGCTGGGAGAGCTGGCGGCTAAGAAGCTCTTGGAGAAGTTGCAGCCATCAGAAGACAAGCCGAGTGACCCATGAGGAGTGATTGCGCTGCGATGATGTTATGGGATGGTTTTCGAGTTGACGGGTTTCCGATACGATACGATCAAGATAAGGGACGGGCGTTTGCTTTCAATATCAGATTTATTTAGGCCGCTTCCTTGCGAATATCAATAGACTTACAGTGTTTACTATCTTCTCACTGTTTGGTGCAATTTGCTGTAGTGTTTACTGTTAAAATATTGGTAAAATTCGGTCGTTGATGCTTTCCATGTGTGTGGATGATGTGAGCCTCGGCTGTTGCGGACTTGAGGTTTCCATAGCCCAAAGCATTATTGTCGTGACATGTATGAATCCCAAGCTGCAGGTTATACGATCAAAGTATCTCTATGTCTATTATTTGAGACTAGATAGATAAAGATGCAGAAGAGCAACCTAACAGCTTGATACCGTGATAACCACGTGCAGGCAAACCTTCTTCCTCATCCTTTTACTTGGCACTTCATTAGCGTTTTCATCACTATTTCTGATAAGGATCTAAGTATACTTTCATACAGCTGGATCAAAGTCCCTTTTATATGCCTAGTGCAATCATGTATCTTTCAAGCCACGTGACCCGCTCTCTATCACAGTACCTGTTTTATGCAAATGGTACTTTATGAAAAGCCTACTTTATAAAAAGCCTTATAGAGATTACAGAGATTATAGAGACAAACAGCCACCTTTAACTCTTTAAAGAATCTATCAAGGAAGAATAACTTTAGCTCCAGGGTCGGATTGATGGTGTTTTATCCAAGCATCAACAACGACAAAACTGTAACATTCATGGTCGATATTGAAATTAGGCATAAAGTAAGCTTATATTGTATTAGAAACGGGTTTCCACTCCATTTTATTTCATTATGCAGATCACTAAGAACCTTGATTGATGTGATGTTTTACAATTGCATAATACAAAGACTTTCCACTAGAAAGTTTTCAGTATTCTATACTTCATTCTAGAGGTAAATAGAGCTGTCAGTCTATAATATGACAGGGCTTGACATAATGTTTATTATGATCGTAGTATAATAAAATAACTATAACATATCAATATCACTTCCTCCTTCAAAATTCACTTGAAATCCTAGATCTTTCCAACTACTACTACTTCATATTCAATATGCACTTTATTTTGACAGCCTATGCAGCAGCGGCCGTCACATGTACATTCTCAACTATCTGCGGTGCCAATATCGCTTTCCTCCGCACCAGCGCAAATTCTAATAGCGTCTCCGGCGCAAGAGAAAGCATAGGTGGACCGATTGTACACCTCTTGCATAACCGTTGATGGGAATGTTGCCACGGCGCGCGGCTAAATCCATATATATCAAATATGCCGAACCTTGCTGCGTCTATAGTGAAGGTAGTTGTACAGGCTAGCACCAACCGATGTGTCAGGGATAGAGATGGCAGTACTGCTTTGGTGAGTGGCCTTTACAACTCAGCCTAGTCTATCAAATGCACTCCATCGAACAATAACGGGAATACGACTATAAGGGGTCGAGCAGATCTCCTTCACCCCTCTAGCCTCGCAATCAATATGCATCTAGTCATGCAGGTCATACATGCTAGGAAATTTCGAGGAAGTTGTTATAGGAAAGTCGTAATAGAAGACCACCCCCCACCGCCCCCCAGACCGCACCCACACCAGATGTGGCATATCCCGAGAGCCAGCTAAGGCACGAGCTTGATCATATCAGTCACTCCTGCTACTGTGCGCCGGCGGAGTGGTGTCGAGACTCCAGGAGTCGCAGACGCTCACGTCACGCCACCCCAGGACACGCCATTAAGACCCCAAGGCAAACGAGCCATTCGGGGCAGATGTTCTAGCTCAGGGCTGGCGGATATACGCCAAAGGGGGGACACCCTAAGATAAGGTAGTTGCCACACCTCATCACCCTAAAGTGGGCCTCCATACAGCGTGAGGACAAACCAGAACCACTGGAGCCATATAGGACTACCACATAAGTCGACTCAACTTTTTACCTCGCTGATTCCCTTCTAGTGTTTGAACGTAAGCAGCGGCTGCTTTGACCTGAGCCGAGAGTAAGTAATTATGAGCATGCCTACGCCCCGCCTGAGCTCTGTCCGGGCTTGGCGTGAGCAACCTGAGCACATGGTAGAGTCAGTCTGAGCAACCATTGACAGGCCCTTCCTCCATTTCATTTTTCCGGGCTAACTTCCTCATAGCCTTCCTTTCTTTTTTTCTCCTCTTCGCCTCTAGGCGTGTTAGACGACGACCTTTCCCCTCAATGACCTGGCTCTTTTTGACTCTATCTTCAGGAATCGCGGACCTTGCAATTCCCCGGATAACGCCCAGCAAAGCAAGCTGTTCATCACTCAACCCTTCCTCCCCCTCCGAGTCTATTACAGCAATCATTAACAGTGATCGCAAAGTATAGTTTGCGTCATTACCACCAGTATGGAAGCTATGGCTGATAAAAGGAATTTCGAAGGTGGTCAAAAAACTTTCAAGTGAAGGTCTTTTTAATAGCTGGAGAGGATTTTGTGCGGCCTTTTGAGTGTCAAGCGTGAAAAGTGGCTGGATGGAGATCTTGATCCTGTCAAGGAATCGCAAATCGTTTTTCCCTCCATGAACAACAAGAATAACGTCTCTTCCTGCTATTAGGGCTTGGATCCTTGCATTCATTTCTTCTGCAACTAGCTCTTCTGTATCCCCGAATAATAATCTTCTCTGGGCTCTTAGACAGTAAGTTGGGGTCCCGTCACAGAAATTGTACGTTTGCAAAATACTCTGGAGCTCTGTTTCACCGTCGTCGTCATCATTCCGTGCATCATGTAAATGTCTAGAGATAAGAGTCTGAAGATGTCGCGTATCTAGGATCGAAATGCCAAGTTGAAATGCTGAGGGTAGAGCGGGTTGACAAGTTGTTCCCTCAATATCAATAGCGAGAAAGAGAACATCTTTGATACCAGCTGATTGTGCAAGCGTTCTTAGACTCGGATCGACTATGAAGTCTGATCTTTTCAAGTTCAGGCCGAGGAGATCTCTGAGTGCTAGGGTCTCTTCGCGTAAGACTTGTAATTTACCGCTGGGCAGATTCTCGTTTGCTATAGGGAGTTGTGGCTTGTCTGAGCTAATTTCCATGTTGCAATACCCTCGTGGAGGTCTAGATGTCGAGGTATGCCGAGAGTTAATATGTCGAATGTTGCTTAAGCTTTGAATGTGCGGCGGGTTTGATGAAAACTACGGGACTAAGGATAGGGCTCCCGTTGTTGGGGCTTGTTCTCGGTTTTAGCCACCTAAATATACAACACCTGCATAAACACAAATAAGCAAATTTATTTATCTCGGGTGCTAGAATATCCCTAGGCCGTGGTCTAGTAGGCGAATTAATATTGTTTTTTCGGTTTAACCTCCTTCGAGTTACACGAAGGCGTGCTCCAAGGTTATGGCGCTAAGTGTTTCACCCTTATTACAGCAGAATGCTTGCTCAGGTTCAATTCCTAGGTGAGCCAAGGGCGGTAGTACCTTAGTAGTAGCGGCGCTTACCTACTAACTAACCTTAGGATGAAGGTGAAAAAAAGTTGGCCTAAACTACATATAAAGGAATAAGTGGCAGTAGAGACAGATTATATTACATATAACAAGTATCTGCAAAACCTATACCAAGGTTCTCACTAAATTATGTATCCGACTAACCTAACATGTATCTTCTCCTCTACCAAAGAAGATAGGGAATTTGGTGTATAAGCAAAAGTCAAAAACGAAAACAAAAGAAATAGATGAATGAATGAACATGATAAGAGTAAAACTCTTACGGCCAAAGCCGCCATCTCAGAGGTAACCAGACGAACTGGTTTTGTAAATTTGATGCTTTTATAAGTTTATAGTCAGAGGAGGTTACGGACTAGCGCGCGCTTGATTTTCGAGTTTTTCGATAATTAATCTTTTAAAGTCAGAGTTACGGACTTGGCGATTATCAATTTGCGAGTTTTATTTTATTTTTTATTTTTTTATTTTGCCTAATCTTTTAGAGTCAGGGATACGGACTACACTTACTTAGAGTCAGTGTTAATGTGACTCCGAAGTTTGCGTCTTACGGTGGACGACTGATTGCAAGTGCGGTCAGACCACCGGATGAGCCAAAGGAAAGAGGCTTTTTGTTTGTTGGAATGATTTGGTTTATTTGGGTATATGTTAGTGGGAAGCTGTCTGCTGGAGAAGAGCTTTGATAGGCGGAGGCTGGTGTTATATGAAGGGTTGGTGTGAATTGAGGTTTGTTGGCGGCGGGACCTGTATGGGGATTAAATGAAGTGCTATGTCTCCTGGGTGGTGTTAGCGGAGTTTTATAATAGCGAATAAGAGAGATAGAGGGTTGAGACATTGTCTAGCTGTTCTTTACTGGTATGTATAATGACCATGGAAACAAAGGATATATACATCCTCAACATCCCGTCCCAATGGTCTTCAACGTCCGCAAATACACCTCTTAGTTTTCAGATGCTGCCACGTCCACGGGCTCCCAATTACGGCAAACAATTCATTGTCAACCTCCCTTCCTTTCGTAAGTCACATATATGCTAGTTGCAGATGTTAATTAAGATGGCAGGCATACCGTAGGAAGAGCGTATATGCATTTCATCTCATCTTATTTCATTTCATTTCTCGCACTGATATTTATCCGTGCTAAAAGATTTAGCCATCAGATGGATAGGATTTATGAGGAGGAATGCCGCTAGCCTCCATGCTATCGGTATGAGAGGTAGAAGTCCAGTTGCGGACGTTAAGTGAGATAATTCATTCATTCATTCATTCATTCTTTAACTTTAGATTTTAGCCTCGAATTTAACTCAACATAACTCCAAGATCTATTCTAGTCCAGCTGCATTTCCGATTCAAACTTCCTATTTTCGCGCAATTCAAAAGCCGTCGGGTTTGTTTTAGTTGAAGATATAACTAGCGGGGACTTTTTCAATCATTCATTCATCACAATGCAGAAAGAAAGGCGGTGGGTAGTGTTTCAGTGTTTCTCTCTCGTCTTAGTACTAGCTGTAGATCCATTCATTATACTTGTTCCTGTAGATCTCTAGGTAGGTAATAAGTGCAAGCAAGCAAGCAAAGTATTTAGAAATAAGATGGGGAGAGTAGTGAGTGAGTGACTGTTCTGTTCTTGTATATAAATGAATGAATGCCTGAAGAGGTTAATGGATGATTATGAGTGGAGTGGAGAAGGGAAGCTTGGGATGGTTAATTATGTGTTAGTTCTGTAAGGAAGGGAAGGGAAAGGAAAGGTGATAAATGGTTGAGGCTTTGAGATGGGATGTATTGGGACTACGTATACCGCGACCATCGAGGTTATGGAGAGGTTCTTAAGCAGCATTTTGAAAGTACGGGATTTCGGGATTTCTTATGGTGTTGCGTTCTAGGTCGTCGTCTACGCTCGTGGCACTGAAGTCCTTAACAATCGGAAAGCCCGAAACTCACAGATGGAAAAATCTAGGGAGGGTGTGAGCAGGACAAACGTCTTTTACGTGTGGTAATGTAATGAATGAGGCTGCTTTGTAAGGAAAATAAATAATATCATTCGGTATTGACCTTTAAGCGGCACAATCTCAACCCCATATGATTGGCAGAAACTCGCAGCGCAAAGTCGATTCTCTCGAAAACAACTACAGATCTTGATGACTCTGAAATATGAGGTCGGATTAAAGCTGAAAGAAGCAAACGCTCTCTGCCGTGTCACCTGATCAGAACTGTTGTTGTTGCATGGATGACACGGGTGGCTGGCCCCTCCGCCCCTCAGGAATGAGAATCCTTCAATGAGTAGCTCGCATCATCACCAATGGAATCCAGCTAACGCCTCCTTCGCGCCGTTCCGAAGAAGCTTGTCAGAAAGAAAAAAACTCCGTACAATATTCATTACCGCGGTGATCGCCACACAATATTTGCTCCATAACACCAATGCAATGCATGCCATTCTTATACGTGCCGCATCCTGCTACCCCTCACTCCCCCCTTCCTCTCTCCTTCCTCCCCCCTCCCTTCACTCCCCTTATCGGCTTCAGCCCTGAGTGGCGGCACCACCGGAAGATCTCCATTTTTCCACCCGTTTTCTTATGTCCGCCTCGGTCTGTTGCATCGGGTTCAACTTCATGTCTCGCGCCATGCGCTTACAATCCTCTCCATGCTTCCCCACCAGCCTCTCGATCCATTCCCGTTCCCGCTCACTCTGCTTCCTAGGGGTCTTCTCGGGCGCCCTAGCTGCCATGTCTTCTAGTTGCTGCACGATAGGGTTTGTCTCGGTCCTTTCCCCTCTTCTTGAGTCAAAACCCTCGAAGTCTTCGCCATCGTCCCCCGACATCGATTCATCCTCCGATTCGGAGTTTAGGGGGTCGTTTAGGGGATTTGGCCTCGATCCTGCATGGATAACTCGTGTGATCTTTCCCGTTTCGGGGTCGCGCTCGACCTTTGCCTCAGTCGGTGTAAAGGTTTTGGGGATAGCGTTCGAGATGGCGAGTTTGCTTGTGGTAGAGCTTTTGGAGTCGGATCCAGCACGTAATTTCTCTATACCACCTGTCGCAGCATTGAGGCGCGAAGTGAGACCGAGACGCTTGTAGTTCTGTGTCAGGGTTTCGCTTTGATTCCTGTGATGCCTGTCAGTAATTTGAATTTAAAAAGAGTCTCGGTCTAATTGGAAGTTTTGCTATACGCAAGAGGGGTATGTACCAATTCGCTGCAATGATAGGATTGCCTAGGGGGTTGACTCTCTTCGATTTCGGCTTCAGCTTGATCTTCGAAATGGAAGATCTATTCTTCTTCTTCTGTAGTTCGCGACCCATGATTGTGACTGTGGTTGCTTTTACGATTGCGGTAATCCTGATCTGGAAGTTGGGAATGGTGCTCGTGAAGTTTTCATAATTTTTCGCTGTGCTAAAAAGATAACACTAGCTTACTCTTTACCCACCTCTTATCTTCACGTGGACTTTTGGGCGATTTCAAGTCACGTGCTCAGCCTCCAAGTCAGCCGCGGCCCGGGACGGCGAGCTTTTCTTCCCGGCAAAAAGTCAAGCATCACGATATCTCCGATTTGACGTGACAGCCATGCAGCCTTGACAGCTTCTCAACCCCTCGTACAGCATCCAAACCCCTACATCCAAACCCCCACGCCTTCATACGAGCAGAGTATCGATTCGAGTTTCCTTCAACATCACCGAACGAATGTAAACTCAACAACACCATCACCCCGCAACAGAATATCTACTATATCTTCGTCATTATGACCCATCAGTGCAACTCAGCTCAATATAGCAAACACCGCATCCACGAGTGAGTCTCGTGGAAATAATATCTCGTCATATATGAAAATGTCTCAAAAGGGCCTTTGCAGCGTTGAACATGACGGACGGTCTTGTGCAATCATGTGCTGTCAACTGTCAATGTTGTGACCTCGTGCAGCGATACTAGTATATCATCACCTCAGATGTGAGGCACGAGGTGGGGGAGGGGATCAGCGAATCGAGACCCCGTGTTGCTGCAACGGAGGTAACGTTGCCATGAACAACTCGACTGAACCGGTAATCGTTGCGCCACAGTTCTCCATCGCCAACAAATAATAGGCTCCAGTGGCTCCTGTCGCAAAGTGACAATTGTCGAATCAGGTACCGGCGGTGTAGTAGTTCAACATCACAATATTGAGCGGCGACTATGCACGGCGATTAGAGTTCTATGAAGGATTTCGATGTTGATCATTCCAATTATTCCATCCATCCATCCATCTTCAATCTTTAGGCAGAAATTTGTCCAACTCCAGCACTGGCGGCCTTTTCCGCTCAAAAGACACCGAAATCACGGGAAAGGGAAAGGGATGACCTTGTACTTACTCAAGTCCTTGTCTATACCCGTCGAGGACCTCGGGAATCGATGGCCTTCGGGAGATCTCAGTCTAGACACGGGGGTATATCCCAAAGCCGTATAGGTTTGGGAAGCTAAGCGCTCTAACTTTCTTACGTTTCTATGATTAATACTCCATGTCAAGATTTATCAGAATATGATAAGTCCCCCACAAAGTACCTGAGACCGCCCAAGAAGCGCGGGACCGGGCACATGAACCGCTTTTTGGCAATACTTGGTTGAGGACTCTTCTCTCTAAACTTGGATGGGGGTGTTCGCTCGTGGGTTGTGTAGCACAAAGTTGTGAGACCAATGCAAGGCCTGAGAGGACCGACCATTAACATGACCTGCACAAGGCAAGGATATTCGAGACGAGGAATCCGTCCTCTGCAGTCAGGGGTCTTGGTCATAATCCACTTCCATTGGCCAGCGGGAGATACGTGCATTGGAGGCGCCCCGGAAACAAGGTTGACCGACAGGGAATCTAACGATTCTGTCGTGCTTCGGCGGTTTCCACAGTTTCGATTTGTGGCTGGAAAAGCTTCTGTGCAGTTTCGAATCCTTCTAGGGCCCTACCACAACTAGGTAGTGCTTACTAGCAGAAATCAAGCTCCGGAAGGCCCATTACTAGTGTATCCAATAAGCGTCCCTGATTCGGTACGCGGGGAGAGTACTAAATAGTAGCCGTATCCGACGAGGCCCTGGAAGGTAAGGTGTGGAGAACGGGATCAGAAGCTACGTGCAGAAAAAAGGACGAGTTCTAGCATGACAGCGAGCAGGTCCGTACCTGGAAGCGTCTGTAAGCGCGCAAACCATCAAACCCTTATCTTGGTGCTTGGACCAAAATAGGATCGAGTCGCCTGTGAGGTGCGCTGATCATGAGGGGTCTATACGGAGGTAAACCGTAAACTTCGTAAACTGGTTCAGTTCAACGTTGCGAGTTGCTAGGTCGCTCGTACATGCGCGGAGTAGTAGCCAAAGGAGCTGGGTTGAGTACCAGGTACCTGCCCTGTGTACAGCCTCCGTACGGAGTGCCGTACAGTATACGAGTACATGGTCAAGAGGGATTGGACCTGACTCGGAACCTCCCTCCCATCCTCCCCTCCAACGTTGCGGTAGGCTTCACAGCCTGCCTGCCTTTCTTTCCGTGTGGATATAAATTAAAACTGGAAAATACGACTCTCCTTCCGCTCCCCTCACTTAGGCCGTCGCCTCTCAATGGTTAGTTATCCCGCGCCCCTCGCACCACAAAGCATGCGTGCAATTTTCAAGGTAGATGGCGAGAGAGCGAGGGATAGGGGGAGGCGAAGAAAAATAAGGGGGAGAAGCAGAGCTCCTGGTATTTCTTTCTGTCTGTATACTGTATGCAATTCCATCAAATGTTGAGCGATGCCCGCGATGCCCCTCACTCGACTGCGTCTAATGCATGGCCTTATCTCCTGGTAAGCAGGGTATTAGAGCATCTTATCGTGCACAGCCAACGAACTGCTAGTCGTGCCTTGAAGGTGCAGGCAGGTAGGCCTGCTTGCATCTTCAGATGCGACACTTGCGAATGTCGACTGCAAATCAGAGAATCAGAAACGAGATATCAAGATCCTACTTAGAATAACCACCCCTGACCCTGACCCTGACCCTCGTCGTTCATCTTGCCTTTAAGCCAAGATGGAGGGGGCGGCGGCTGGGGATTGTGCGTAGTTCTACCATCGAGTCCGTAGTGTACTGTACCTCGTCAGGAGACTTGATGGTGGGTGGTGTACATACGGTGTAGCAGGTCAAGTAGAATGAATGAATGAATGGAATTTACGAGGTTGTGGAGGGCAGCGGCGCCCGAAACGCCTTCAACGTTCTTGGCTGGCAAATTTAAGCCTTGCCACGGCATTTCCGCAAAGCCACTTCTGCTGCATCGCATCTGGGTTTGCCTCCCCTCCCCTCCCCTCCCCACCACACATCGTCGTCAATGGCTGATTGACGCCGGTAGCTTCGGCATCGTAGAGTAGATCGCATCACTGGTCCCTTCCTTTCATCTCCGTGTCTACATTGTTCAAAACAACGCTACAGTACGGAGGCGCAACCACGGACTCTCCTCCGTACTCTCAGGTACAGTACAGTTGGCAAAAGCTCGTCTCCCCTTTACTTGCTAGGTAAGGTAGGGTAGGTAGGTCGTTGGCAGTATTACCTACCTACCTACCTACTTGCTGGATGCGGATGTAGATATACTACTACTGCACTTGCAAGCTGTGCTCATACACGGACACGCCTATACACGGATAAGGAGAAACGCTCACCCTGACCTGGCGTGGATTTTGCGATTCTCTGATAGTCTGGCGCGGAATTATAGTGTTTCCCACCAGTGAAGCGGCCCGGCACATCTTGCCTCCCTCCCTAAGGTACGGCGTACCTCGCTGCCTAGCTACCTATGTACTCAACTCTCACATGCCACGATAATAATAGAGCTGGGCAAGAGACTACCACTACTGCAAGAACAAGTACGTGATGGGGGAGTTGCAGCATCACATTAAGGTTAAATCTAAACAATCGTCTACTCGTAAATCCTTCATGTAACTAGCTATCAAAGTGTTGATCTCGATGGGATGGAAGGGATGGAAGGGATGGGATGGGATGGGCAATCCTTCTCCAGGGCCCATGGTTGCGGCTTGTGATCATTCATTCATTCATTCATGGCCGACCCTCACTCGATCTCACACAAGACAAGAGAGCAAGCAATTGCTGCGAGACATGCGCATCTGCATCTCGAGACCGGAAGGGACAGGGGAGGGGTAAAGGAGGGAGGGGAGGGGGGCTTAAGCAGGGAGACACAGATAGATACATACCACTGACCGCACCAGACAGAGACAGAGAAGGTCAAGAATGCATGCATGGAAGGCTGCAGTGTGCTTCCTCTGCAGCCACAGCCGACGGTGATTGGTTGCCTCTGCTCGGGGGAGGCGTTTATTAGTCTGGCTGCAGCACTTGCATCTGGTCTCTTCTGTCCGTCCTCGGTTTGTAGGACCCTGGTCGAATAGTAAGTAGTACGGTGGTGGTGGATGCGGTGGATGCGGTGGATACAGTATGGATGTGGATGTGGATGTGGATGTGGTGGTGGTGGTAGCAGTGGTGGAGTGGCTCTTTCCTTCCCCCTTGTAAAGCCGCTGTTGTTGTGTGTGTGTTGATCTCCATCGTCGCGCTGAACCTGCACCTTGCACCTTGCACCTTGCACCTCGCAGCCCCCCGGCCCCTCTACCTACCTACCTACTTACCTACTTACCTTAGCTCCACCACGGCTGCTCATAACCACTTGGATGCCCACATTCACAAACCGCATTCAGACGTTAATGACCACAACAGTTTCTTGTCCTGCATTCTTTTACACATAGTTTCTCCAGTCTCTCCAGTCTCTCCAGTCTCTCTAGTTCTTCCCATTCCCATTCACCTCCCTCGTTAAGTTTCTTCAACATGACTTTGCCCCTCGCCTGTCCTCCCGCCTCGGCCTCTTCTTGTGCTTCCTCAGACCCACCGACGGTCCCACAACGCAAGCGACGTAGAAGAGCACCAGCTAGTGGCGCCTCGGACGATTGTTTTGCTTGCACCAAGAGAAACACCAAATGCGACCGTCGACGACCATATTGCTCGCAATGTCTGGAGGTTGGAAAAGAATGCTCGGGATACAAAACTCAATTGACCTGGGGTGTTGGAGTGGCCAGTCGGGGAAAGCTGAGAGGCTTGTCCCTCCCAGTTGCAAGATCTGCCCCAGTTCCCAGAAGTCCGCCCACGACCAGACCAAGAGCGACATCTACGACGGCACGGAATCGTGATAATGAAGATGGTATTAAAATCAAGATGGAACACGCGCCTCCCATGCCCGTCAACCCTTTTACCACTTATGATTTTGTCAACATGGCTCCTAATGGAGTTGCCCCGCCTATGCACTTGCCAGAGTGGAATATGTCTGTACATCACGAATACCCAATCCAGCAAGACTATCACCATCAACAAGATGGAATGAGCCACCAGAGACAACTTCCGCATCTACACCGACTTCACACTCACTCTCTCAGCCTTGGAAGAGCAGACGGCGGCGTCGCTCTTTCTAGTTCTCTCGATTCTCTGAGTGCATATGCCGAAAGCGACTACAATGGGTCTCCCATCAGCCAGTCTTTCCCCGGCGACGACGTGCCCTTCTTGCACAGCCCTGTACCAATGTATAACAACTTTTCATCGCATAATTCCAACGCCGGTCACAGTCCTGTAGCTAGCATGATGGGTGATTCACGTGGACCCACCTCCTGCCCTGACAACTTCTATGCCCAGTCCGAGATCAGCTCGAGCATCAGTTCGCACCATGGCCACAACCTGTACGATATCTCCGAAGGGCGACAACATCAACACTCCCCAGCGGGTAATGATATATTTTATGACGACGACATGCTGGGTGAGCTGCATTCCGGCTATTCTTCCACGCATCACATCACTGACCGGTTTCAGGGGGACATGCCAATCAGAGCGAATTAGAGGTATATGCCACCAGTGCTCGATCAAGCCATTTTGGCTGGACATCCGTCAATGATGATGATGTAGCCTCGCAGGCTGCTTCCGAGGCAGACACCTATCACCATTCCCGGCACGATTCCATGTCGCCCGCGTATACCTCCGACACGACACCTCGAATGTCGTTCTTCATAGACTACTATGAAAAAATCATATGCCCGTCTGTGGTTGTTATCGACAGTCCCAGCAATCCATACCGAGAACACATCCTGAGCCTGGCTTCATCGAGTAAGAGTCTTCAGCATGCCATCTGCGCTCTTGCCGCCTGCAACCTGCGCATGAAGAGAAAGCAGTCACTGGGTCAGGATCTTTGGCGTCAACCACTCGAGCTTGAGCTCCAAGACCGCATCAACGGCGCGCATACCCGGGCCCCACCATCTCGACAACCTTCTAGCAACCCAATGTCACCTGATACCCCATCAAGTGACTCCTCCCTCCAGGAAGAGTATCAGCATCGATCACTCGCTGTATCTCTTCTAAACCAGCAGCTTGGTGATCCGTCAAAAGCTCGCCATGATTGCGTCCTTGCCACACTTTTCATCCTTTGTCACTATCGGATGTGTGAGTCTGGGATTGCCCAATTCCGTACTCAGTTCGCAGGGGTCAAGAAGATTCTTGGAATGCGCGATTCGGGGGTGGAGACTGGTAACTGGGGCTGGATGGAGACCTGTTTCACCTACTTTGATGGAATAGCAGCAAGCATCAACGATCGCGAGGCTCAACTCAGGGGTGGCTATCTGGAAATGATTGCCACCTCATCAAACCCGAACCACGGCCTGGAGAACCTTGCCGGCTGTGACTCGGTACTCTTCAAAACGATTGCCAAACTTGGTCGATTGAACATGTTATGTCAACACAGACCTGTGCTTGACGATCTTGCCTCATCACACATCCGCCGGCCAAGACCCCCTCAACCACGAGCAGGACTAGCCGGCCAAGCACTAGTAGACTTCTACAACCTACACGCACACAATTTTGATGGCAATGGCTTCGCATCCACCCTAGACGACGATGCTTCTTTCGTTCACCTCACCTCTTCCACTTCTCACGATGATATGAACACCACTTTCTGGACCGAATGGAAAGCCGCCCGCCAAGCGCTTCAAGAATGGGAATTTGACCCTTCCCGTCTTGTCGCCAACCTCCCTACTACTCCCTCTTCAACCCAATTAAGAGACTTCGGATATATTTCCGAAGCCTTCCGCTACTCAGCTCTTCTCTACACCGAGAGACTCGCCTGCCCTAACCTCCCATCTTCCCACCTCAATTTCCAGAATCTCGTCTCACAAGTCTTGTTCTATGTCACGAGTCTAGACCAAGGATCTGGAGCTGAGAAATTCTTACTATGGCCATTATTCATCAGCGGCAGCGAATGTGTGAATGAGCTCCAGCAAAGTATCGTGCGCTCAAAATGTAGAGAAATTATGGGGCGCAGTGGATACTTGAACAATCTAGCTGGCCTGGAAGTGCTTGAAAAGTTGTGGATCGATGGACAGAGTGAGAAAGATTCGTTCTCTGGGCCTTTCAAATGGGCAAAATACATGGAGGGAAATGAGGGGGAGTGGATTATGGTATAATGATTAATAATCATATTACGACTTTTCTTTTGTTTTGATGATTGGAAGATACCAGTAGAACGATGACTTTTTGGAAATGGATAACATTTTATCTTTGTTTTTATCTTTGTTCTTGTTTTTGTTTTTGGGTATGAAAACACGGAATATAGGAAGAGGATTTTCAAAT
>QGMJ01000340.1:0-33145 GCA_007821545.1 Lachnellula subtilissima
CAATTGCAAACCCAGCATACACACAAACAAAACATCATGTTCCCCCTCTTCCAAATCATCGCCTTGCTCTTCTTCCCCAACACCACCGCCCGAATAATCGCCATCTTTCTACGAACGTTTGCCTTGCTACGGTAAGTCGTTGGGCCGTGGGTCGCTGCGGTTATCGATCCCGGGTCTATTTTGTATTGGAACTTTAGGGTATAGATAATGGTATGAAAGGGCTTATTCACTCGGCTACCGCTGATGAATTGGTTGTGGGAAGGATGGAGTATGGAGTATGGAGTATGGAGTGGAGGAATGTAAATGCAGATTGATATTGTGCGCTAGATAACAATTGTTCGGATGGTTATTCAAACTCCTCCAAGCTGAATCCGTTATTCTACATTCTGTGTATCCTCTGGCAATAATCAAGTTAATGTCCGAGGCATTTGCTTTGGATGTTCGTCGCTTGTTAGAAAGGTAGCGGCTGGCTGAATGGTGCCCCCTTTTTCCCTCGCTTAGGCTTAGCCACATCACCCTTCCGATAGGTACCTAGACAGGACAATCAGTTATCAGTCCCAACATCACAGCAGTACGTCTGTATGTGATTTTCAACGTGGAGCTGTATGAATGTACATTTACAGACCAAGTGATTGTAGCATCTACTCAGCTTCGCATTAGCAGAACAGTCATGGTATTATTGCTTCCCTTTCGATCGTCTTTCCTCTGATTCACAACTGTCAATAAGATAAAATTATATGAAAAGCTCCTTCTTATCCTCTTTTCCTTGCACTCTCAAAGACACCAACACACAAGGCATACGATAAATCGATCTACATTACTAAACGTTCACTGCAATATAAGCTACACTTCAGATACCAGGTACCTTGTTACTTAATCAGATCAACGCGGTTACCCAGCGCCTCAACATTAGATACAAGCCATGTGCCACACCCAGATCATAAGGCATGCTTGCGGCCACGAACTGCCGTGCGAAGTCCCCTGCGGCCGCCTTTATAACTTGGCCCTTGACATCAGATTCTGTATCACAAACAGACTACCTGGCAATGTGGTGCCAGAGGCGGCACCGCACGAGGACGCCATTGGAGTCGATAGATCATTCTGCGGTGATTGCGAGGAAATAGCTGACAATTTGATAGATGAGGTAGAGGAGAGGAGAATGCGAAGGAGGGAGGAGAGAGAACAAAGGGAAAGAGAGGAGAGAGAACAAAGAGAAAGGGAGGAGGAAGCACGAATTGAAAGGGAGGAGATAGAACGAGAGCAATGGGAACAAGCACGAAGGGAATGGGAGGAAGAAGAGGATGGTAGACGAGAGACGCGTGAGCGCAACCGCGAGGGTAACTAGAAGAGGCATCTTTGGCGATCAGTGGATGGTGGTGGGGGATGTTTAGGAGCCGAATAGATCTCAAAATGCTCTTCTAAATCCTTCTTACTGCTTGTGGATTTGCTTCTCAGGTGCAGCATTATGCTCCTCCTACCGATACTGACAATACTTGAGTTCGGAGAATGTGTGTCTTAAACTGGTGTTCAGGAAATGTAGCGCTGTCTTGCAAAGCCATGCCCTTCAC
The DNA here is from genome assembly GCA_007821545.1 of Lachnellula subtilissima. Lineage (NCBI taxonomy): Eukaryota > Fungi > Ascomycota > Leotiomycetes > Helotiales > Lachnaceae > Lachnellula > Lachnellula subtilissima. The sequence goes on from QGMJ01000340.1 coordinate 1,569, forward strand.
TTGTAAGGGGAATGGTTGGCTGGTTTGCTTAAGTAACACGGAAAGCAGTGCAGCCTTTCTTTGGAAAAGGTTGAATGTCTTATTACAAATCACTAACTCGGGATGTGGGACGAAATCATAGCTGCATTCGATCAGCAATGAAAAATTTGACTCAAGCAGAAAGACCGAGGGACAAGAAATGACGGCGAGAAGGAGCTCTGAGCTACAGAGAAGAACATTCAAGCAGCCCCATCCTGATCCTTTTGCTTTTGCTCCAGCACCTTCCCTTCCACCCCCTCTTCCTCGTCTGTCTTGTTTCCACTGTCCATGTTTTCTCCATCCTCCTTTCCTCCGTCATCCTTACTTATCAATCCAGCAGCCCCTAGAGCTACAGCGCCAACTCTCAGAACGTCATGGACGACTGCAACCCCATAACCTCCCGCACTAGCGCTCTGCAAAGTTGCAATTGCTCCTCGAGCAGCTAGATTGCCCACCGTAGACTGAACCACAGCTGCGACCGATCCTATAAATATCCCCAATGTAAGTAAATGACTAGCAAGAGCCACAGGGAAATAAAAACGGCCGAAAGAAAGAAGAAGACGAAAAAGGAGAAGATCTCACCTCCTAGTATACCAGCACGTCCACATCAGAAAGTCCAGAGTAAAGGTCCGCTCACGATACTAGGTGCAGCTATTGTAGCCACACTAGTAGCAAGAAGAGCTGTCTGTCCTGGGTGCTCCTTGATCCACTTGCCAAATTCTCCGGGGAGCTTGTCCAGTGCTGCTCCGAGTTGGTGCTGACCGAAAGCAGGACCCAACTTGGTCTTCCCAAATTCATTAAGGGACTTGCTGACGCCTCCAACAGCAGGTCCAAGATGATGGTGACCGAGATGATCCGCAGCCTTTGCAACTTCACTGAGAGCGGGTCCTAGCTTGTTCTTTCCAAAGTCGTCCAAAGCGGCTCCTGTGCCTACCAATACAGGGCTCAGCTTCGTCTTGCCAAATTCTTCTAGGTTCTTGCCGACTTCACTGAGCGCTGGTCGCAGCTTATGATAAGCTGCTTATCCTTCCCGAAATCGCCGACTGCTTTTGCGGCACTGCCTAGAGCCGGACCGAGTTGATGTTGTCCCCACTGATCCATCGCCGCCGCATTGCCCTGGAGTGAGGCGCTGATCTGCGCGAAGAAGGCCATTGTTGATGCTTTTGGCTCGAGGTAGGAGGAGACGTGAAGCTGCGCTCGAGTGCGAGTGCTAGAGGCGAAAGTGAATGCTCTATGGTTTGTTTTCTTTACTAATTGACTTATCTTGGAGATATGCGGGTAGCCTTGAATGGCGACCTACCCGCGTCTTACTTAAGAAGTCAATATGGGACGGCGGGCCCCTTGATTAGTTTCAAGTTATGTTGCTGTCCAGATTGCAGAAATCCAGGGTACAAAGGCGTTTGTAAGTACTTGATCTGTTCCATTAATAGCTTTGCCGTTGAAAAAGCTGCGTTATGCTCTCAGATGGATCATGCAACTTGCTCAACATTACCTAGGCCTCGATGGGCTTAGGCTTTAACAAAGATATCAAAAGAATCACAGAGTCAAGAAGGGTGGTATATAGAATCAATTCCCAGGTGTCATGTGTAGAAAGGCTATCTCAAAGTATCCGAGATACTCGGCCTAATCAGCGTTTCCTAGGTATTCACTGCTACCCAGATGGCCGGCTTAGTCCTTTACTTCTTGTACACGTTGCCATTGGGGGCAGTGTAGGTAGATGAGCCCTGTCCGTTGTTGTAATAAGTGCTGTTGTTTCCATTGCTGTAGTAGTACGAGCCATCTAGAACAGGAGTCAGTAGAGCACGTTGGATATTCCAGGTGTGTTTATGTAGCTTACCGGAGTTGCTGTAGTGGTAGGCCTCGCCAGAGGGTTGGCTGCGAGTATCGTAGCTGGCACCCTTCAAAACGGTCAGAGTGGACGATGAGACGGTTTAAAGTGCCATATCAATACCTGGTTGTTGACGCCCTGGCTATTGATCGTGTAGGGGTGGTAGCTGTTGCTGCCACTGCTACTGCTGCCACTGTTGGCTGAGGAGCTGGAGGAGCCCGAGTTTCCTTTGCCTGACATGTTTGCGGGAGAAGGTGTTTTTGACTTGTGTTTGGTATGATATGATCTGTCTGTATGGTTTTGTTTGGATGATGTGGATGAAAAGGAGAGGAGAGGAGAGGAGTCCTTTATCCTTTAGTGTCGCGCCGTCAGATGGGGAAAGACCGAACCAGAACTTCAGAAGGTGTTTGAGTTCCGTGCACTGATGCCGCATATACTCGAGTACTTCGTCCCAGGCAAAACTATTACGCCAAGAAGACCAGGGCAAGGGAGCCTTGCTTTGGTGCGTTTACCACTGTTCTTTACCCCCCTGCTATAGAATTCTTGGCGTAATAGTTTCGCCTGGGACGAAGTAATATGCAGTATGGGCAACGCAACATCTAACTGTAATAATTGATGGACCAAACCAGATTGAGAACTGGATTGTCTAGTAATTGGACAGCACTGGCTCACCGCCCTCCTTAAGCGTGTGATAAGAGTAGTCCCACTTCGCGGTCTGACATGTCTGCACGTGAATGTATCTTGGCATTTAGGTTAACTTCTATAGTGTTTTACGGCCATCTCCACAGAAAGAAAAAGCGGTGGGACAGGAAAAGGAAAAGTATTCTAGAATCAGTTTATAATGTGCCAGGTGGCGTGGAATATTATATCGAAAGTCGATGAGGATAAGCGCCGCCTTTTGTATCCAAGAGTTTATTATTGGGGGTCCTTTTTTGGGGGAGGCCGTAAAACACTGTACGAGTTAACTACTGGCCATTCCAACTTCCAAGCGACTTAACAGCCATGCAGTTTCCTCGATAGGTCGAGGTGATACGGGAAGCAGGAAAGGATGCTTGGTCAAGTAGTCGAGCTGGCTCTATAACATCTTCCCGTACTTCCCGACCTACTTGATTCGGAGAGATGGTAGTGCGCGTCTGTCTGGTATTCGAATTCTGACAGAACCTCTCTCTCAGCCAGACTCTTGTGGGAGAAATTTCAAATCAATCGTGAAAAGAACATCCTTCGTTGTCTCAATCGTTACCCATTCCTCCTGCACATGATTGCTCGTGCTGATCTGACCACCGAATTCCGTTGGCCAATCCGTGACATCCCACTCTAGGCCCTTGGTCGTGATGATAGATGGCTCCTTCATCGGTATGATGCCAACATGTTTGCCCAAACCAATGCCTTGGAAAGTCTCTTTAGCCTTTATCCGATGTCTTCCAGACTTCAATAGAAAAGTGACACCTTCGCTTGAAAGGAGGAACATTTTGCCAGAAGTATAGTCCTTTTGAAAGAGGTAGAGGTGATGCAGCATAGATAAACCTTGGTCAACTCGTCCTCCGAGTCCTCCAATTGCCACAATGTTGAGAGGTTTCGGCTTTTCAGACCAAATATAGTTGACAGCTTTCATGTAATCCGTGGAATATTGGTCCGAATCATGTGTGATCTTGACACCTTTATCTTTCCAATATTTCGTAACTTCTGCGGAAATGGAATCCAAATCTCCAATGACTAGATCCAACGTAAGATCATCTCCCTCATGGGAAGTATTGATATTATAAACCCGATTCGCACCTCCATCGGCAGCGACTCTGCAGATAGAATTCTTCCATATTTTGGCGTAAAAAGATGGTTTGAGTTCCAAAGGTTGATTGAGAATGACGAGAGCGCAGTCCTTGTGTGCTATGGGATTGTTCGAAAAGACATCAGCCGGATGCCATGTCATTATGTTTTCAATCATTGCCATTGGCGGAAGATGCCAAGGGGTTGTTGGCGAGTCTGAATATGCAAGTGAATTTATATCCTTGTACATAGACGGTTATTCAGGGAAACTGCTTGAGCTGGGTAAGGTATGGAGAGAAGTGTTGTTTTATCATACCAAATATCGAAAAGATGAAGCTGAAATTTAGTCAGATCAAGATGGATAAGGAAACAAGTGACACCGCGGCGAAAATGGTGGTTGCGATTAATCACGTGCCACTGACAATTTTTGACATCCAAGATGCTTACAAAACATCTCCGCCGTCATCAAGTTTGAATGTTCTCGCGCCACCTTTCTTTTGTTCCATATTACAGATTCTTGAATCACTGTCTTTAGTTTCGAGCTTCCTATCATGTTCAAGTCCGCCGTACGAGCTGCGCCTAGGCGCATATTACCATCCCGAACAGTTGTCAACAACTCTCGAACACGATTTCTAAGCACAGCTCCCCCAACGCAGAAGTCGAGGAGTTGGAAGAGCAGTGCTGCAAGATGGGCATTAGCTGCTGGAGTGGTCTACTATTACAATACGAGCAATTTGTTTGCGGAGGAACCGGAGGGTCAGTTTTAATGGTACAATCAAAGCTCCCGGATGATGCTAACTGGTTCACAGCTTCTATTCAAAAACTCGATGAATCGATACACCATATACAAGATTCGGAGCAGCCGACGGTAGATGCAATTGTAGAAGAGAAGAGACAACGGTACGCTCAGCGGATCGCTGAAGAACAACAGAAACAAGCGGCAGAAACAACAATGGCCGAGGGAGGAGAGGAACAGGCTGAAGAGGAGGGAGAAGAGGAGGGCGGTATGGATGGTTTAGAGGAAGAGGCAGGTCAACAGGGGGCATTTAATCCGGAGACTGGGGAGATTAATTGGGATTGCCCATGTTTGGGAGGCATGGCACACGGTCCTTGTGGGGATGAGTTCAAAGCAGCCTTCAGCTGTTTTGTGTACTCTGACCAGGAGCCAAAGGGCGTGGAGTGTATAGAAAAGTTCAAGTGAGTGCATGCCGGTCTGCTATTACGGGGGGAAGCTAACAAACTCCAAGGGGTATGCAGGATTGTTTCCGCCAACACCCCGAAATGTATGGCGCGGAGTTGGAAGATGATGAGGAGGAGGTAGAGGAGGAACTTCGTGCGAGAGAAGCGTCGCCGGCACCAGGAGATGAAGCTCCTCAATCAGCGCCCAAGATATCCCAGGAGCCACCAAAGGAAGCAGCTGCGCCAACACCTGCACCCCCAGTGAAAGAGCAGAAAAAACCTATCCTGGAAGTACCAGAAGTGCACGTCGACACTGCAAAAGAAACGGTCGGCGAGTCACAAAAGTCTGGGGATGAAGGTAGCCAACTGTTGCCCAAGGCAGCACACGATGCCACAAAATAGATTGAGCCAGAAGTTGGTTTTTGTAAAAGATGTATTATGTACCTATACAAGACAGAACAGAAAGGGCAACACGAGGCATATTATTTTGTAACATACAGAGAAAATTCCCACACAACTACAAACTTACAAACATCTCGAGCTTGAGCCTCCAAATCCATTTGTGGCAGTCTTCAATTAAAGTTTTATCCCCAAGGTTTCCTGAAGCTAACCTGTCCTGTGTTGATTGCTTCAGCCGCCTACGTCAAGTGGGTTTCGGAAGCTTGGCTACGCGAGTCTCCCAGTCTCCCTCCCTCTTCCCGGTTTTGTTTGTTCACATGAGCACGACTTCTTCCAGTAACATCACGAATCACGATACTCATCAAACCGCACACACAAAGTTCCACCCTTCAAAACTCCTCGTAAGTATTCCAGCTTGCGCCGATATTAATATATGTGTTGATCTATCCAGCTGACCTTATCTAAGCAAATATCACCATGTCCTACGCAGCAGCTGCCTCGAAAGGGCCAAAACAATCGGCTGACGAGGTATGAAGCTCTATTTGTTGCACTCTCCATCTCCCAACGATACATCAAGCTATTGACTGCTATATCGTTGCCGTCAAGACTTTCGCAACTCTAGACACAAGCTAATGTCCCTCCAGGCGCGTGCCCCAGCTCCTCCAGAGGTTATCCCCACCGAATCCGCTAGCACTTCTTCCCTCATCGACGTCGATACCGACTCCGTACACACCGTACCCTCCGACTTCTCGTCGCAAGATATCAAGACCGACACGCAAATGGACCGCCTAGAGCACGAAGCTGAAGCCGCTGAAGCACGCGCTAAGGAGGCAGCTTCCAAGGCCTCCAAGGAGTTCTCCAAGGATGAGAAGAACGCTAAAGCCAAGGCAAAAAAGGTTGCTGGCAGATTCGAGGCCAACAGCGATAACCCTGTGTTTATCGGAAATGCTGTTGCGGTTGTAGCTATCAGCACTGGGCTGGGTTTTGGAGCTTATCGCAAGTATGCTGCGGGAGAGTTGAGCTGGAAGGTTGTTGGTGCTTGGACAGGAGTCGTGGGTCTCTTTGCGGCTGGAGACTACTACCTGAGCCAGTATGTCGGAGGTCTTTTTGATAGACTGAGTGCAGTGCTAACGACATCACAGATACCTCTTCAAGAACAAGTACCCCAAAAGAAGTAGAGACGAGATGGGATTGGGACATATTTTCTACGTTTGGCATATGCCAGGCCAGGTGGTTATTTGGTAGATACGGTTTTTCGTCGCCCTGCAAACTCTCAGCTCTGTATTTCATACCACTCCATGTTTTGATAGGTTTCTTGACGAGGGTCTATTGGTACACGATTGATGAAGGCGAATCAAAGACTGGATCCATAAACACCATCTGGTTTCATCTTAATATTCAAGCTTCCTCGAGCATACTCAAGAACCTGCAATTCCCGTCAACCAAAGACGCCCGCGGACATTTTGCGTCCGCTCAGACAATTTAAACTAGCCACAAACTTCGGTCGTCTATCGCTTCTTGCCATCTTCTCAAGTATGTAGAGCTATTACCCCCCAGCTAAGCTTTTAATGTCTCTTTTCCTACTTTACTTTCTTTTCCTGCTTTACCCTCTTGTATGCTTTCTCTTGTACGCCCAACTCGAATTGCGGATCGTTCTCTCGCTTCATCCCAAGGCGTGGTGGTTTGGGACAAATGGCGCATTTTCTTCGATCAAGTGATCGACTGGTCCCCTTTTTGAATTGTACTTCTAGAAATGCCACATTCGATTTTCCTTGCAGCTGTAAGTATCTTGATGTACTCAGCCTAGGTTATCCTTCTCTCCCAACACCAGCCTCGAGTTCCTGCAATAGCACCTTGCATGATAGATACCCAAACCCCAAAAAGGATCCAATCCAATCTCACATTGTCTGTCTCCTCTAAAGGCTCGCATACGGCTCATACGGCGGCGCCATATCTCCCACCGTATATCTCGGCAGCTGATCTCTCGCTCCATATCCAGTGGGAAAGTCTTGCTCCCCACACACACAATCGCGGCTCACGAGCGGCCGAGCCTCCTCGTCTGTTGGTAGATACCACATGACGGTTTCGCAGCCCGGACACTCCACTTTCATGCCTGCGCGCCGCCGTCTTCGCGTTCGACCTCGAGGATGGAAAGGTTCACTCTCGGCGTCGCTTGCATCAATGATGAATTTGATGGCGAGGAGAAAAGCGACGGCTGCTACCGCGTAGATGGTGTATTCCATCCATTGGGGAATATACATTTCGTGTGGTCGAAAGGGGGGTTTTCTTTTTTTTTGGTAGTGAGTTTCGATGAGTTATAATGCAATGCGGTTTGGAATTGTGTATGGATGGCTTGTCTTGGTGAAGAGTATCAGTGTGGAGGTAGGAAGGTAATTTTTGGGGGAAATTGCGTGCGAAGAGCGATTGAATGGATTTTTGATTGGATTCTGCGGTGTGATTTGCAGTAATTGAATGAATAAATGGCATGCTTTTTTCTTTCTTGGGATGTGATGTGGGAAGTTAGTCAAGCAATTCACAGGTTGGTTAAGGTAGTGCATCCGCTTCCAAACTTGGGATACCAAATCGAAAGATGTAGAATTCTGACATCACGATGCTTTTGGGGGTCATTTTTTTCTTTTCATCTGAATTGTGTTTGTAATTTTGCAGTGGTTTTTCATCTGAAAATCTTTTTTTTTTCAAGTTCCTAAAGCTAGAATGAATGGATTCTTTGGTGGATGTAATCTATGTGGGGTTTAATATATACCAGTTGTCGATACAAGTAGCATGGGGGTTAAGTAACTAGCAGCATAGGAAAACCAAAACTTATTCTCTTATCTCATTCTGTACGATCTATTCTATTCCTCTTCGTTGAGTCTCTTTTAGGCACTACAAAACCTCGACTCGAGTATCCATCCTACTATCCTCTCTCCTTGAGCCAGTACCATCTATCTCAATTTGCGTAGAGAAGTTCCACTATAGTAAGTGCAACCATGGTGCCTCATCATCTTGTACTCCGTCAGTCCTCGTACTTCGGCGGCATCGGTTCCTCGGAATAGCCAGGGAGCTCATCTCGCCTATCGTACGCTGGAGGTCTCAAGCTAGCACTCTCTTCATCCATCCACACCAGATCCACATCCTCATCCTCGTTCCATGGCATAACCGGTCCGACTATTAACAGCAGCAACTCCTCTGTAGTAAATTCTTCTTCTTCTTCTTCTTCTTCTTCTTCCTCCTCTCCTTCCGAATATAATTCGAGATATAGTGGACCTAGGTCTATAAAGTCCTCCACTTCTTCTTCCCCCGGAAATAATTCTCGATCTAGTGGACCTAGATCCATATAGTCCAAAAGAAGTTTAACTCTTCGGTATCGGTTTCGAATGATGATGGGGTCATGACTTCAGGTTGCTGAGCTCGTACTGGTATTGCCTGCAGAGATTCGATACACGAGCTGTTGTTGCTCGGAAGGCCGTTGCAGCCATTCAGGGCAATGTCGCGATCTGGCATGACGGATGGATTAATGCCGTATCGTGTGTTTTGGAGTGTATATATTCAAGGTCCGAGCTGGGGTTTGCACGCAAGACTACGAGATTACTTGCTGTTTTCTCGCGGGTGATGGGTAGAATTGTTGATTTAATTCAAAGTTGAAAATTGAAAGTTCGAGAATTGATATGGAGGTAAAGTAAGTGCCATTTTCTTTAGTCTTGGACTAGGACCTATTGTCATTTTGACTGATGAGATGTCTAGTGATTCCAGTCCAGGTTTGTATTGCGGCCCGCTTTTTAGCTTAAGAGGAAAAGTAGAGTTGCACAAGAGTGTATTATAAGTCTGAATTTTCAGGTTTTCCGCTTAAACATATTTGTTAGTCTATTAAGCTAGAATTAGGTAGCCATACATCCTATTACTATTCTCGCTCTCGCGTTTTGCACTGTTAGTAACTGATGCAAGATAAAAATGACTTAATTAGGATATCGGAAGACACCTTAAGAGTATGACGAAACATCAAGTATCGGCGCACCATATTTGCTGTTCAGTTTCCGAGCTGACACGTTTTCTCACCTTATACTAATTTATGGACTAGCTTTGTCCATTGCCAGTAAACTGCGACTTCAGTCGTAGTATGCCATTTTCTTTACGCATCTAAACTCAATTGGAGGCTTTATGCCAGAACCGCAATAACCGTGTGTGATTTTCCATTTCAATTCTCGGAAACATTTCTATCCATACATGTCAGTCTTTAAGCTCTTAGTAGTGCCGCCAGGACCTAATGTCCAACAAACTCCACCTATGCTAGAGATAAAATGCCAAAAGAGTCGTTCACTGCCAACTGAATCGTCAATCCTGTAGGCGGCGAAATTTCGTTTAAGAGTGATAGCTCTTCAGCTTGAGTTCTAGTAGGTAACCGAATTGACACATCTTTCAAGCCAAGGCTGCCAAGTTATCAACATTGCCTTCCCCCCTTGGCCGATTCCCGCACAAAACATCCCTACGTCCATATTGCCCAGTAGCAGTTTTTTCTCGAAAGGTATGCCTGACCCTTGAAAAAGTTTTTTATAATATTGAACGCAGCAAAGTGGGATCATCAATGATTTGCAACATTCTTCGCAAATCGTGACTGAAATACAAGGAGCTAAGCCGCTTCGGGAGAAAGCCACGAGATTGCCTGAATGAGACGTCAACTTCGGATAGAGGTAGTGCGAACATTTGTCCCATATACAAAATGCCAGGTATTAAGAGCAAGGTACATTATCTCCATGCCACTGTACGCCGTAGAGTAAATTCTTAGGTGCGTCCCGATATGTCCATGACTTACAGCCCCATCCACCAAAATCCCTGTCACAGTTCTACCTAGGCCTAGTTCTACCGTAAGCCATGGTATATAAGAGCAGAGAGACGCCGGATATTTGACCTTTTCGATTCATCAATCTCACCCTGCACCAGCTGGCATAACAGTCCAGAGCAATTTAGTCGTCACCATGTATAAGAACGTTGCAGGGCTTTTTAGTCTAATGGGCACTTGGGGATTTTCATCTGCTCGGTCCAGCTTCAATAGCAGCGGCAGCTTCAATCTGCGCCCGTTCACAATTAGTCTATCCAGCGATGTCCCGCATATGCTTAACATAGTCACCAACACCCAGTTACCAGAAAACCCCGAGTATCAAGGTGCCTTTGCTGGAATTCCTCTGGATAGTCTCAAGTCGCTTCGGGCAGAGTGGCTGACTGCGTTTGATTGGGGCAAGGAACAACTGGCTATGAATGAGTTAGTAGAAAGAATTGTTCTAAATCTGGCCTTTGAACATCCTCTTACTTTGAGTCATGCATACAGGTTCAACCATTTCACAGCCGAGATCGAAGGTCTCACCATCCATTTCATCCACCAAAAGTCAGCAGCTCCAGATGCAATCCCTCTCATTCTTACACACGGCTGGCCAGGATCATTTCTTGAGTTTTTGCCTGTCATCAGCCCACTGTTGCAGGACTCCAAAACTTCCAGCAACACACCCGTTGCATTCGACATCGTTGTACCTTCTCTCCCAGGCTTCGCCTTCTCGTCGCCACCTCCCGAGAACTGGACACTCGATGACACAGCTCGAGTTTTCAATACCCTCATGATTGATGTTTTAGGATACTCAAAGTACGCTATTCATGGAACCGACTGGGGCTCACTCATTGCTTATAGTATGTATGACAATTACAATAGTTCTGTTCGGGCAGCCCATTTTACTTTCTTGCCTTTTCTTCCCAAATCACCGAGTGAGCTGGCTGCTCTGAATATCAGCCTTTCCCCACTAGAAACATTCGAAGCGCATGAGGCTGCAGTTTTTAGTTCAATTGGGATTGGCTACAGAGTTGAACAGTCAACCGAGGTGCGTATTCAAATTCGCATTTTATCATGTCAAACAGGGAATCTAAGTATTGGAATTTAGCCAAACACCATTGGACTGGCCCTATATGATAATCCAGTTGGTCAGCTCGCCTGGATTGGACAGAAATTCCTAAATTGTAAGTCTAGATAATGGCAGAAGGCTACCAGGATGCCGCCTTTTATTAACAATTCGAACTCTAGGGTCCGATCCTCAAGCTGGAACGGCTCCCTCGGTTCTCGACCACACTGAGATTTTGAAGAGTGTTTCACTGTACTACCTCACCAAAAGCGTCATCTCGTCCATGTATATATATTTCCAGAACCCCACAGCGTTCAAATCAGTCTACACCAAGGCGCAGACCGACGCGCCCATGCTTTTCAGCGGCTTCAAATACAATCCTGGCTTTTGGCCACCAGCACTAGCTGCTCGAGTTGGGAATCTTGTTTCATACCGAAGTAAGCTTATATGCCACGTGCTAGATCAGCACATGCTTCTAACAAGAGCTTCTCTAGATCACGACTTCGGTGGCCATTTTGCGGGGGTAGATAACCCTCCGGCGTTGATTGAGGATTTGAGAGAGATTGGAAAACATTGGGTGTAAGAGGCGGGGCGGTATGGCGACGAAACGCGGAAAAGGTCGGTAGTGACGTGAATCCCGGAGGGAACCTAAGACTATCAAACCTATTAACTGCAGAGAGTTACTTGGGCTAGAGAGCGAATGTAATGGATCCTGTAATAGAAGGTGATGTCAAATCTGACTGGATTTGAGTAAGCGTACAAAACGAACCTTGCTTTCTTCACCAAACCATACTGCGGTGACTTGGTTCCAATAAAAACCCTCTGGTTCCTCTTTTTTATATAAACAAAAAAAAATCTCTTCTTTGAAATTACACTCAACTCCGAGCCAAAAAGAATATCTACCAGTATCTACGGCTACCATGAGAAGATGAATGCAGTAGACTCTTCATCGTCCGTCGCGTGGAAGGACTACCTTTCTGAACTCACGAAGAGTTGATCTTGTTTTTTTATTTTCATCCTCAAAGTATATATATATTTCGAAACAACTCCGGCTCCTTGCGCCAATATATATAGAAAGCAGGAGTGATGGATGTCACTAGAAACTTAAACTAAATACGCCCGCAGATTTAGCCCCTATTGCCTATTCGCTTAGGCAGGTACGATCGATCGATCGCAAGCAATGCAATGCAATCAAATTGATTGACATCACCACCTCGAGCCTGCACCTGCTCTATAAAGCGTAATTTTCCCACCACTTTGATTTCCTACATTCCACAAATTTTAGATATTGCGCTCCTGCTCAACAGAGCTCATTTTTACTTTGAATCCGTACCGTACAGATAATATCAATTCCTCTAACTGCATCATTGCGTCAAATTGATCCCAAGACCCTTCAACATTACTAGACTTAATTAGTATCTACTGGTATACAGTCCATCAACTTCGAAGCAAGATGGTATCAGCAAAAGGAAAACCCACCGATCCGAAGTTGAAGGACAAGGTCACTCAAGGCACATACATCCATCTACATCCCCTCCCCCAAACTCTCATACTAACAGCGGCCACGCACAGAAGTGAAGAACCAACCCAACAAGGATGGCAGTGGTAAAGGCAAGATGGCCGCCTGGAAGGTCCCTATCCACCCCGCCTCCACCTTTCCCCCCATCAAACCCATTCCCAAAGCTAGAGCCCCATCTAACACAACCCACCGACCCACAGGCCGCAAAGATAGGCAAAGAATACGAAGCACGCGGCGGCGACTACACCAACGAACCCGGCAGCAAAGACAAGCCTCAAAAGGGCCCTCCCGTCAAGAAATCGCCGTCTGAGAAGAAATCAGAGACAGCAAAGGTTAGTAGTAGCCACAATCTCCAGCAGCCATCGAATGCATCTCTACATCCAAACATAAACTCGGACTCGGATTCGAACATCGCTCTCCCTCTACCCAAGCCGGCCTGCAAGCGCAAGATAACCCTCGTGCTGCGGCTGAAGAGGCCCAAGGCAACTAGCACGCGCCAGATCACCAGATTGTGCGATGTTCCTTCGGGAGAACGAGGTTCGGTTCCGGGGACGGCGTATGTGCCGATGGAAAGATCTCCGTTGCGGAAAGTGAGGAATCGGTCTGATAGCAGTACGCAGCAGGAATCCGGACCTGGATCTGGATCCGAGAAGGCTCCTTCGCGGGGACGGCCGAGTGGTGGCGCGAAGAAGGGGAAGGAGGTGAAGGAGCCGAAGAAGGGAGAGAGGAGTAGTGCTAGGCAGGCGGGGAAGAAGGCTGAGAATGTGAACGCGAACGGGGAAGCGCATCCAGAGAAGGCGAGTAGGGGAAAGAAGAGGAAGAATGAGACTGATGATGATGATAATGCGTCGGTGTCTTCGAAGAAGTCGAAGAAGGATAATTGATTCAAGGCGCAACAATGATATTCTGGATTGTCATTGTCGTATTGCGTTGGTGGAACTGTATTTGTATCTATATGGCAGTGAGTGAGCTTTGGTTGGCGTCAAGAGTTGCCGTAAAATCAATAAGTCGAGAATCCAATTACAGGAAACGCTAATATCGTTGCACTGTATTATTCAAATCCAACCTAGTATGAGGGTATCATTGCATTGAAAATTTCTCATTCCAATGCCCGTTTTATTCCAGTCTAACGCATGAAAATAAAATTTGTACACTGGCAAGACAAAAACCGACCCCGCCATTCATTCATCCAATCTCTTCGGCATCTCGCCAAAAGATTCTAGACACTAATAAATACAATACCACGACCACCGACCCCATCTATCTATTGATGAGGAGCCATCCCAATAGAGTTATTTCCTCCATTGAATGCCACGAACTGCGACTTGAACATGATGTCGCCGTAGATTTGCAGGCTGGAATCGATAGCCTGGACTCCACCAAAGCAAGCTGGTTGATTCACACGTTAGTAAGAGATTTCATGTTTGGATGAGGGAGGTAAGACGTACTCGCACTACCAGCATCCACCTGTGCGAAATTAATATCATCGCCCCTGATCTGCGCCATGTAGTTTCCCCCAATATCGACCATCAAATCCGGCAACGTCGCGCTACAAGGGAACGTCACGCCTCCCACCGTCTGGTTGTTTACCGCACCCGTCACTTGGCTGTAGTATGCGTTCACGACGGCTGCGTTGACCAGCATCAGCGTCGTTCCGGTGTCAGCAATAGCCTGGCCCCCCGCAACGGTCATGGCGGTGCCGGTACCGACCTGGAATTTCTGGGACGAGAATTGCCAGAATCCCTGCGTGGTGTTGACGGCGGCCCAGCTGAGGGAACCGTTGAACTTGGTCGAGTCGATGTTGCCGAATTCGTAGGCGCCGACGGCTGCCTTGCGGAGATCGGCTGTGAAGACGGGCTGTGCGAGAGTGGCCATGGCGTTGTCGAAGAATGTCTTTTGCTGGGCTGGCTTGACGGTGTTGAGCTTGGAGAATGCAAGGCCGACTAGGCCGTTGGACTGCGTGTCCTGGACGAATGAGCTGGAGACTGCAGTGGCCATTTCAATGGCTTGACCGGTCACACTGGCGCCTCCGATGTTGACCGTGTCAGTACCGACATTTCCTGCGGCTCCAGACCCGTCACCGTAGGAGATTGTGAAAGAAGCACCCTGCATGAGCTTGAAGCTGCTAGATTTGGTCGAGTCAAAGACAGTGTGCCCAGATTGCGAAGCTGCATTTAATTGAGTGTTGAAAACCCAAAGATCGGAAGATCCGCTGTCAAAATCCATGTTCATTGTTTGACCACCGATGTTAACAGGAGAGAGAAATTCAGTATCTCCCGTCTCTGGAGTTGCGGTGACCTTTCCACTTCCAGCTGTTCCGTTAGAGGCGGCGGCGGTTGAGCTTGCTGTTGCTGCTCCTCCAGTAGGCGTTGCCACTGCTGAAGACGCTGATTTTGACCCTTTCGCCTTTCCCTTCTTTGCTCCAGTTCCAGCAATCTCGCCAGTAAGACCAGCCAATGAATTGGTCAACGCATCCGCCGTTCCAGCTGTTGCTCCACCACCTTGTGCCGCAGACATGGCATCGGCAAGTCCTGGTGGAAGAGGAATCAGATATTTTCTGTGTGCCTTGATCATCGCCCTCGTTCCAGCGCCTGGAGTTCTCTTGAATTTCGGGTTCGGTACCCGTTCGACCTTGAAGCTTCGTTTCTGTATTGGTGCATGGCGTTCTGGTGCTGGTGCTGCAAGAGCAAGTGTAACAATAGTTAGGAGGAAGAGTGTTTGTAATAATGAGTGCATAGTTGCAAGAATTGAAGATGACTTCCGTCACGGTCCCACACCAGGTGGTTTTCTTTAATAAAGTTAAAAGAGTGGTAGTTTCTCGAGGACCTCTGCTGAAGGAAAGAACGTCTTCCAAGTTGGTCGAGTCAACGAAGGAATATAGCAGAAGATGGATACCCGCCCCGAAGAAAGTTGAAAGATGAAAAGCAATATAGGAACAAGAAATGGCTTGCAGATGGGAAGAACAGAATTGCACGAAAGAAGAACAAAACAGAATAGAGAAAGAAGGTAGAAGAGGTTTAAAGCATGAAGTCTTGGCCGCTTCTATAGGGATTTGCACGGCAGGGTTAAAACATGCCAGGCACTAGATGCCAGACACTTGACGCAGCATAATGGTGGGGGAGCGACTTGATGCAGACATGGCCGAAGCGGGAATCTTCTTACTGCGGAGACAATGCAGGCGAGAGCCCAGGTTTTGGAAGTACCGGGAGGCTCATGGCGCAGTCTGTGCTTGAGAAGGCGGTCGTGTAATTGGATGGTCGAGGGAGAAGGACCATGAAGCTTGAATGAGAGCCAGACGGACGGAGGAGGGGTGTGATTGACGAGGCCTAGCGCCCGTTCTAGGGTGCAGAGACTGATGGATTGGTGGATGCGGCTGACGTGGAAAGGTTGTTTGGCTTTGGGTTAGGGTCTGCCATAGGGTGCAATATGGTACGGTAGGGCATAGTACCTGACTCTGTCTGCGTCTGCGTCTACGAGTACCTTACAGTAGCTGTGTCTGTGTCTGTGTCTGTGTCTGTGTCTGTTCCTGGCTGGCTGTGGCTGGCCGCTGGTTGTGGAACGTTTAGTATCTTACTTACGTACCCCTACCCCTACTACTACTACTCGCTACTCGTACCTTTCAGGGGTATGAATCTCCAAAAGAAACCCACTGACGCGACGACGACTACTGTAACTCAGACCCTAATTGCAGTTCTGCGGCGGTATCATAATAGCCAATAGCCTGAATACCCTCACACGCTTCACAGCTGCTTCTCTATTTCATACCTACTCATCTCGGCATCTCTTTGGCCAATACGCCGTCCGTACCTTAGTACCTTCATCGTACCGTCCAACGACACACGAATACCACACCTTAGGTAAAGTAGCCAAGACAACTGTCTCCGATAGCAATCTCTTCAAACGAGCGCGGTAAAACGAATGGTCCTCTCTCAGGCCACGGATTAATTGTTTCTTGGGGACGAGAGGTTGCTGTTGCCGTTGCTCTTGGCATCGGGCGTTTCGTGAACCTGAAAAAAAGCACCCTGAAACCGAGCTACGGAGTAGATCGATCCACTACTCGTAGCAACAACACCACCACCAGCCGGCAATTGGATCGTGGCTCGCGGCTTAGAACGCCAGCGGACTACAGTAAAAGTAAGTACTAAGCAGTGCATTTTACTTGTACTTCTACTTCTATCTTGCCTTACCTCATGCATATCGTAATTTGACTGGTACTGTATGGTAAACTACCTAACTTCCAACTCAATCTTCTATGCCTACCATCATAGGAACATGTCTACACCCAGTGGTATTCCCAAACCTTTCTTTTCGCGACTTTTGTTGTCTTCAATGATCGACGCAAGGACCTCCTGCACCTCATCCATCCCCCGAGTCTCAGAAAGTCCTTCCTTTTGTTTCTTTTCCGTTTCCAAATCAATTAAGCCAAGTCGGTCCATTTGGTTGTCCATTGGGTTCTAGCGACTGGCCGAAAGGTCGGGGTTCTTGTGGTTCAGATATGAAACGAGGTTGTGGCAGCCAATGAAAGCAGGACTCGCATACAGTATCATGCATCCGGGGCGGGTGTCAGATTTCTTCAAACATTACCTATTTTCGTGAGCCACCGACCGCAAGACCACCAAGGGAAATCCATACGAGTGGTTTTTGGGGGGAAATCCTTCACTTCCTCCTCCTGCTCGCATCGGAGTAGGTGACCTTGTTCAGAAGGCAGATAGGTATGTATCTTAATACCAAGTTAGGTATCCAGTCTCTCTCCGCCTCTTGAGTTGAGCAAGTCGTCTTGCTCTTTGTTTGATACTGTACATACATGTATATACCAAATCTGAAAATTCAAGCTACGCGCAGTATATCTCAGTGTATCTAGAGCAGCTAGATGTATATCCCCAGTGCACACTTTCCCACTCGCACTCGCACTCCCACATCCTCCTTCAATGCTTTAATAATCCCAATCCGAGCAAACAAACACTAGAATTCCAAATCAATCTATCGAAATCAAGCCCCATTCCGGCAACAGATCTCATGACTCCAGCCTCAACTCAACTCACACCACGCACGCACGCACGCACGCACCCATTCATTCACTCCTTCCAAAGCCACACTTCAAGCAGATCTTACTGTACTATACCCCCATACAGTACAAGGGCACTTCCGGAGATCGTACTGTACAGTATTGCGAAAATAGAAGGTAACTTCAGATGAGGGCTGGCGATGTTGTAGATCATACACGGGGTGATCCCCCTTCTTTCATGCCTTGATCTAGATCTGCCGTCGTCACGTGCCAGGCTCAGCGCATGTACTGCAAGCAAGCTGTTCTTGATATATACCCGGCTTGCTCCTTCTCCGTTTGGTAGGATGGGGCTGAGGGGTTGAAGGGTCGAGCTGAGTGTATTGTTTGAGATGTGGAAATGTGCTTTGTCAAAGATATGGAGTAGCACCAAAATGGGGCTGAGGCTCGAACCCCAACCAAGTGGGAAGTGAGACTTAGAGAGCGTCGATGAGGCTTGGGGCGTGGTCTATGTTAGTCTGTAGACCTATCCCATTCAATGCGGTATCTGAAATTATGTTCCTATATCCAACTGCGACTACGATTGTACTCAATGCGGCGCTCGAGTAACATCATCTAAATCCGTGTTTAATTATCGAGATCGAAGGACTACTCGTACACTCCTCAGAATTCCTTCCAAGATCTTGCATTCTCCCAAGCAAATCCCACTTTGAAACAAGCCACTTCGTCGAAATGTCTTCCAACAATCTGCATACTCGCTGGTACCTTCACCTTCTCATCCGCCTGTGCTGGGACAAACCCAATTGGGATAGCCAGCGCAGGATGCCCAGTAGCATTAAATGGACAAGTGTTCTCAAGCTTGCCAATCGTCTTGCTCATCTTGGTGATGGCTGAGTCCGTCTCTAGTGGAAGAGGGTTCGAGGGTGTGATGGTGGTAGGCATGATGAGGACGTCGTAGCTCTTGAGAACCTCGTCGTAGGTATCAGTCAGTTTGCGACAGAGGTTGACCGCTTTGGCATATACGTTGGGGAACTTTTCCCAGCAGAACTCGCCGGCGAAGAGTGCATTCTTATTAATGGGACTCATCTACACTGCTCTTAGCACTTTCCCATGATAGACCTCCTGGATCCTTTTATTACCTTCTCTATTGCTTCAGCTGTAATTGGTAACATCTCCTCATACAAGTCTGTGAGCATGACTTGACGCCTTCCAGAAGCACGTCCGGCCCTGCCCTACATTAAGTCAGATGATGTAGGTCCAAGGTAGATCCCGAGAAGGAAACATACCATTGCACCACCTTGCTTGCTTGCTACACCGAATATAGCAGGAGCAATCTCGTGCATAGGTATGCTGACCTCTTCGACGATCGCTCCCAATTCCTTAAACACAGCAGCAGCAGCTTTGAATTTCTTCTCTACCGCTGGATCGGTGAGTGGTGACGATGTTCCTTCCTTTAAGATTCCAATTTTCATCCCCTTGACACCCGAATCTTTGGTATCGAGTAGAATCTGCGAATATCTCGGCACCTGTTCTCTGAAAGGGGTTCCGGCTCGTTGTCTATCGTCAAGACCATCGACTCCAGCAATTGCCTCAAGCATTATCGCGTTGTCTAGGATATTTCTAGTCATAGGACCGACGTAGTCGATAGTAGCTTCATTACTCACACAGCCCGTGTACGGGATGAGTCCAGCAGTTGCTTTGAATCCAACAAGGCCGCATAAAGCTGCCGGGATGCGGATTGATCCTCCCTGATCAGCTCCGATACCAAGATCCACCTCTCCCTTCCCTACCAAATTCGCAGTCCCCGAACTACTACCTCCAGCACTGTAGCCTTTGGCGAAAGGGTTGTCAACGGGACCAGTGGCCGCAGTGAACGAGGCGGCGCTTGTGCTATAGTTTTCGCAGACTGCTTTGCCCGTGATCACTCCGCCAGCCTCCAAGATTCTTGATACAATCGTAGCATCCATCTTGGGGATCCATTTTGAAGATAAGTCTCTGCCTATCAAGCACGGGACACCTGCTACACAAATGTTGTCTTTGATACATATAGTTTTGCCTTTCAAAAGGGTCGATGATGGTGATTTATGAGTAGCTGTGAAGCGATGTGCCCAGGCATTATCAGGGTTGTCTTTCTTCCCGGGAAAGTAGCTTTAACCTTGTAAGTGGCAGCGCTGATAAATCGGAGAAGTACTCACATATTCTCTCTCGGCGTTTTATCAAAGTCCGGTTGTGGTTGATAATCTGAATGGGATCAATATTGGGATACTTCGCCCCGCACTGAGATCTTTACCATCCATTTCCTGAACGAATTGCATAGCATTGCATGTTGCAGCGAGCAGGGTAGTATATTCGGCTTTTTCGTTTTCCTTGAACTCATAGCCAAGCTTCAACGCAATAGCTGATATGTCATCTTCAGTGACTTTTACACCTCTGGATTTATTGAGAATAAGCTTAGTTGGGATGGGTAGAATAGAATACTCACACTGCAGGCGTTACAGAAAGGAGAGACATGGTTAGTCCAGATAATCAAATCGATTCTTGCGATACGAGAAAGTCTCAGATATCTCTTAGTCCTTGGCAATGGAAGATATTGCAATGATAACTGCTGCAACGAAAGAGTGATATGGGTGCTTTGACAACAAGCTGCGTATATAGACTTGCATCCCATTCTTGACGCTCACTATCTTCGGAGATCCGCATCACTGTCGGCAGGCCTCGACTTTTCATATTGAAGAAGCTATATCTACTAGGAGTATGGAATACAAAGGAAACGAAGAATAGCACTGGGAGAAGAACTTTGTCCACGTGAATCACCTTCGTGTTTGTTTAGTCAAGCTGCAAATAATGACCTTCAACAACGGGCAATAGATGCAATAATGAGTGATTACAGAATGACAAAGCCCAATTTCGGGACAAATACAAATAGCACGTCTGCCCTTGAATCACAGCTTACCTGTTGTAATATATGAAATTAAATAAAAAGATTGCTGGTCTTGAAAACGTATCTCGTTTGAAACCAGGCAGAGTTGCAAGGGAACAGCAGAGGAAAAGATTCGGACAATGGCATCAAAGTAGCAAACAAGAGCAACAAGAGGTCAAGGTGAGGTACCTAGAGCTTGGTGGAACAAAGGCTTCGGAATGGTGGAAGAGGAACTGAAGTTAGAGTAACATCCCCACTGAATGGAACAGAAGAGCGACAGGGATTATTTCGATCCCGCTCCGTAATCCCGCTGCTGTAGCACATTTCACTGACGCTCCGTACCTTATTTCCAACGTGTCAGTATTTCATCTCGCGAACCCCTCTTATAAACCATGATTAGCTGTCTAAATTCTACCCAAGGGCAGCAACCATGGCGACATCTCAAAAGCCAAAGTCCATCCTGAAGAAGGCCTCGTACCCCGCCACAGCGACATCGAAAGAAGACCGCGATCGAGACCTAGCATTGTACCACGCAGACCTGATCCAACAGCGCAAAGATATCGAGCTCGAGATCCTCCTCTCTACAGAGACTTTGATCGACTACCCACTAGCCACAGCGCCCTACGATGCCAGCAACCCTGCGCCCGCCGACGCGCAGACATTCAAAGATCTCCTGCGGCCCTTCCAGCCCAGCGACTACGATGCTCTGATACTCGAGCGCAATATCAATGAGCGCTGCGGCTACACATTATGCCCCAACGCGCCACGCAAGGAGAGCGGCGGCGGGAGGTGGAGGATGGTGGGGAAATATGGCAAGGGGAAGGATTTCAGAGTCGTGGACAAGAAGGAGCTTGAGAGATGGTGCTCGGAAGCTTGTGCTATGAGGGCATTGTATGTGCGCGTGCAGTTGAGTGAGACTGCGGCGTGGGAAAGAGGAGAGCGTGGCGAAAATACCGTCATGATTGATTTGCGGGATGAGCCAAAATCGGACGGTGATACGGTTGTGGGGGGGCTGGAGAAGTTACAGCTTGCTGGAGATGACAGCGTCAAGAAGCAAGACACGGCACATTTGGCGTTGGAGAGAGGGGATAGAGGGCCTGCCGCGAAAATAGGTTCAGTGGACGTGAAGATACTGGAGAAGGAGATCCAGCGAGTACCAGAAGCCCCTTGTTTAGAAGACGAAGATCTCACTGAAAGGCTGGATACCATGCATCTGGCATTAGAAGGGCACACATCCAATTTCGGCAGTAACAGGCACAGGCGTCACGAAGAGGAAGAAGAGGATACTGATTGGAAACTATGAGACATTTATTGGCGTTAGAGGGCTCTGGGTTTCTAAGGATAATGATACCCAAACTGGAAGATTTGCACTCTATAAACAACAATTGCAAGAGAATAGTTCTTCCGTGAATCCCCATGTGCTTTCTCAAATATGCAATTCTAATTGTTAGTAATGTTGACGTAGGATCTTGTGGCACATTGGCAGAGAATCGAGGGTCAGAGGTTCACTAGTATGGGAGCGAAAAGAAAATGGCAATCAAGCGTCATCCCCAGAGGAGAATCAGCGACACCT
Organism: Lachnellula subtilissima; assembly: GCA_007821545.1. Classification (NCBI taxonomy): domain Eukaryota; kingdom Fungi; phylum Ascomycota; class Leotiomycetes; order Helotiales; family Lachnaceae; genus Lachnellula; species Lachnellula subtilissima. The sequence goes on from QGMJ01000340.1 coordinate 23,653, forward strand.
TGGTGGGATATGATCTCACATTGATCTAGTATGCTTAACCTGCCTGCAAAACGCCGTCCAGTAGCAACCAAATCCTTGCAAATGCATCCATGATCTCCACCTTCCCAAAATGTCCTCAGACCTATGTTCGTGCAGGGCGGTCGTTGAATCGGCGAGGGCGCTCGACGGTTTGTTGTTGGGAGACGGCAACGACATTGACTGGGATGGAGTCGAACTGCGCGAATGTGAGAAATTGTCTTCAAAATCAGATGTATCCCAAAACTTACACCAAGGTTCTTGAGCAGATCCTTTGTCTCGCTGTCGACCTCGAGCTGTCCAGATTCGCTTTGGCTGAAGTCAAGAGCAGACACTTCGGGAACGTATTGATCCTTGCGCTCTCTCTCCTCTTCTTGAAGCTTGAAGGAGATACCACGGACGGGACCACGCTGAATACGCTTCATCAAATGGGTAGTGTAACCGGCAATCTATTCCCAGATGTTAGGAGCTGCTTCAATCCCTCATTATATGGTGCTGGTCGTACCTTGTTGCGGAGACGCTTAGAGGCAATGATGGCAATCTCATCGCAGATTCTCTTGTTGGTCTCGAAATCGAGGGTCAACTTGGGGTAGTAACGCTCAATGATGACCTTGGCGGACTTCTTGACGGTCTTGGTACGAACGCGACCCATGATTGCGGATTTGAATTTGGGAGGGAGGGTAGTTGTCGAGGTGTCGTTGATCGTTGATTTAATTTTCCTGCGAACTTGAAAGCGATTTTCAAAGTGCGAAGCTCGCTTCTCTTAGCGCGGTTTCTCCCCGCATCACGTGGAGTGAAGCAACTCGACATAACTTGTGATTAATTCTTATTTAAACAACTGCCTCCATTTTCTTCAATCTTTACTGCTAGAAGTGCTCTCATCGGCGCAGCCATATAAGAGGTCGCATCAATTTCGCAAATGAAGGTCAAGCAAATCCCATTTGTTGGTTTCAGACCTTCGTGCAAGCACAACTCCCTCCTCCGTGAGATCTTCGCTCTTTCCTGATAAGTATTGCGCTCTTTAATTTATCTTTTAGTCAATTGCAAAATCCACTCACTTTGTGCAAAGCTGCTTTATTTCCGGATTTAGACTGCCATACAAATCTTGGTAAAGGAGAATGCTTAGTAATATACTCCAAGTCCACATTCATTCGCTCGCTCGCTTTGGCTGTCCCCTTTCGATCTAGGACTTGGATATCTACTACAGTTCTTAATGGTCTTCCCTACCAAAGGCCCGCTAATCATCAACCCTCAACTCCTGAATAGCGAGAAGGCCGTAAAATATCATACGAGTTAAGTATGGAAAGTCAGGGGTGGTAACCAAACCCTGCAACGTTTTGTTGCGAGATTCCATCCCAACAGTTCAGCTTCTTCACTTGACTTCTTCATGATGTTAATTTCCAGTCACAACGCACCCAAACGGTTTCTCTCCTCTAGTTCGAAGACTTGTACAGATATTGAAAGATCATATTCCTCATGGGAACCTCCGCTGCCACTGAATCAACTGCTGAGCCAACTGCAGCCGGCTCTTCGGAATTTCACCCTGGCTTTCGTTTCTACGCGGCTTTTGGCAGTCTCCTGATTGTAATCTTTGCTGCCGCCCTGGACGCTACTTCATTATCAACCGCTCTACCTGTAACTTACAACCCCTCTTCTCATATAGTATATATCTGACTGCTACTGCAGATCATATCTCAAGACCTAGACGGTTCTGCAATTGAAGCCTTTTGGGCCGGGACGTCCTTTCTACTCACCAGCACGGTCTTCCAGCTCACATTCGGATCATTGTCTCAAACATTTGGTCGCAAACATCTCGTTATTCTCGCGCTTGTTCTCTTCACTGTTGGATCGACAATCGCCGCTGTCGCTAAGAACTTTACCACCCTACTCGTCGGGCGTAGTATCCAGGGGTCTGGTGGGGGAGGTATCATCTGTCTGACGGAAATCATCATTACCGATCTTGTGCCTTTACGGGAGCGAGGAAAATGGTTTGGCTTCCAGGGCGCAGTATGGGCGATTGGCTCTGTGACTGGGCCGGTAATAGGCGGGGGTTTGGCTCAGGCCGCATCCTGGACTTGGATCTTTTGGATTAATCTTCCAATCTGTGGCATCGGTTTCGTTGCGGTCATGGCATTCCTCAAACTGAACAGAGTTCCGGGATCTTTCATCCCAAAGGTTATCAAGTTCGATTGGGTGGGAGTCTTTCTACTCACTTCTTCTGCCACGAGTTTTGTGATGGCTGTGTCCTGGGGCAATGTTATGTTTCCATGGTCCTCATGGCAGACACTTGTACCTGTGATTCTAGGTGTCGTTGGACTTGCTGCCTTCGTCGTCTACGAAGCTAAAGTCCCGGTTGATCCAATAACCCGAATTGCCATCTTCAAGCAGCGAACAGCTTTGATCAGTTACTTGGGCACCTTTCTTCATGGTGTTATACTTTGGTGTCTGCTTTACTATATGCCGCTCTACTACGAGTGCGTCAAAGGCTACAGTCCAACCATCTCGGGAGTTGCAGCCTTCCCCGAGACCTTCACCGTCGCGCCTGCCTCAGTCGTCGTTGGAGTGCTAGTCAGCAGGTGGGGTCGCTTTCGATGGGCAGTCTGGACCGGTTGGTTTCTGAGTGTTCTAGGCATGGGACTCCTCTATTTACTAGGACCTGACACGACAATATCCCAATGGTTGTTTATAAATCTCGTGCCGGGCCTTGGCCTGGGCATGCTCTACTGCAGTCTTTCTTATGGCGCGCAAGCTGGGGCAGAGGAAAAAGACGTGGCATATGCAGCGTCTATGTATACGTTCTCGCGCTCCTTTGGGCAGTGCGTCGGCCTTGCAATTGGGGGTGCAATATTCCAAACACAATTTGCTATCAAGTTGAGGGCATACCCAGCACTCGCATCCCAAGCATCCAGTCTCGCCAAGGAGGCGAGTGCGCTTGTGCAGATTGTCAAGGCAATGGACAAGGAGTCGCCTGACCGTGTCATGATTATTGAGGCATATGCAGACAGTCTCAAGGTCGTCTGGGCTATCATGGCAGGCTTGGCCTTTGTTGGCCTCGTGACGAGTGCTTTTACAGAAGGACTTGATATCAACAGAGAACCTGAAGCGGAGCAAATACTCCGAGAAAAGCACGATACTCCTTGAGAGTACTGTGAAGTGACATGGCGAAGGTCAAGATCTGATTTGGGGGAGAGTTGGGTAGGGGGTATACTGTCAGTTTTTAATCAATAGGGGTTTTCGGCTAAGACCCTTCTAACTCCTCTAGTGTTTTACGGCCTTCCCTATAAAAGGACCGCTCATTATAACCCTTCAACTCTTTATTGTCCTTTTATGTACTAGATATACAAAGCGGAACTTATTCTTACTAATTTTTAAGGTCTATTAGTTGATTTTGACTTATAAATCTTTCGAATGGGACTTTCTCGCGGGCGTCAAGAAAACAGCGCTAATCAACGACGAGCAAGCACCGGCAGAATTCACATATCACGAACAGAACGCAAAAGCCTTAAATATTAATGTCTTTTGAATCAGAGGAGAGTAGCTATATTGACTAAGTGAGTTACAAAGCTAGCCAACTTCTATACACAGGTCTTGTGTATCATTAACGTCGTGGGCTCGTAGCAAATATTTCCTCGCTGAACCTGCACCTTCCCATTTGAAATCCCAAAACGCCACGCAATGACTATGTTTAGCGTACATTTAGACAGCCGAAGTTGCATCAGCCTTGTTGGTGTGCTCGGCCTGGTGATGCACAACCTTCTCAATGACCTCTGGGGCCAGTGTGCCTTTATCAGTCATACCAGCATCAGCAGCGAAAGTGCTATGTGGAACCCACTTGGCGGAAGTGCGCGGGGTAGTCTCCTCTAACATGCGGTCGACCTGCTCAAGTGACAAACCCTTGGTCTCAGGGATGAGAAGGTATGAGTAGATGAAGCAGGCGGTGCAGAGGGAACCCCAGACGAAGAAGACGCGGGATTGGAGGTTGGCTTCTCCAGGATCGCTGCCTACCATGTAGGGGGTGATGACAGCGATGATGCAGTTCCACAGCCAGTTGGAGGCGGTGGATAGGGCGACACCGCGGGAGCGGATTGGAAGGGGAAAGATCTCGCCGATCAATACCCAAGCGCCGGGCCCCCAGGTAGTAGCGAAGAAGAAGATGTAGATGCAGATAAAGGCAATTTGAGAGGAAACGGCCGAGGTGTTGTGCTCACTCTCACGACCGGCTGTGACACCAACGATACCAACGATAAATTCACAGATCAACATGCCCAATGCGCCGTAGATGAGGATTGTACGACGGCCGAAGCGCTCGATGATGTAGAACGAGATGGGTGTAGAGCAAACATTCACCAGAGTGGTAATGAGACCGATGAGGAAGGGGTTCTTGATCGTGCCCAAAGTCTTGAAGAACGTAGTGCCGAAGTAAAAGATGAAGTTGATACCAGTCCACTGTTGCATCATCTGGAGCGAGGTTCCGAGGATGGTTCGGCGCAAGTTGGAGGCAGGATTCCTAAGTCCGCCCTTGAAGCAGTTCAACCAGGTCCCAAAGTAGCCCGTAGCTGGGATCACGGACAATTCGTATTCGTGGTTTGCGACAATTTCGGCCAATTCCTGCTGGATGTATTCGGAGCCTTCGGGTTCACCGCCTATAAACAAAATTAGCAGTCGTTATTGACTGTGGCCGAATATTGGATTACTTACGGAGACGAATCAAGACCTTGGAAGCCATTTCAAGATTGCCCTTCTTGACATAGTAACGAGGGGACTCGGGAAGGAGGAAGAGCCCGACGGCAAGGATAATAGCCCAGGCCATTTGAATGGCAATTGGAATTCTATAGGATCCAGTATCGGTTCTATTCTGAGTGCCATAATCGACGCAGGAAGCAAGCAGAAGACCAATGGTAATGCAGAACTGATAGCCCGACACAATGGCGCCACGGACTTTTTTTAGGTGCGATCTCAGACATGTATAGAACGATGATAGCTGACACGAATCCGACACCAAAACCAGCAATCAAGCGACCAGCTACAAGGAGGCCGAGGCCAGTGGAGGCAGTTTGCAGAACGACACCGACGATGAAGATAGCGCAGCCCATGATAATCGTAGTTCGGCGACCAAACCCTGGAAAGAAGAGTTGTTAGCGTGGGGTTCTTGAGAAAACACATGACGGAATCAAAGACTTACAATCAGCGAGATCACCAGCGATCAGAGCACCGAAGAAAGTACCAGCAGAGAGAATAGAAGTGATCAGGGATTTCTTCCAGGCGGGGAGGGTGAAAGCCTTCTGGACAGCTGCCGAGGCATCGCTAGCAGGAATTGGGATTCCGGTGTAGAGGTGGATGAAGTAGTCCATGCCCATAACACCAGAGATGTATCCAGAGTCGAATCCGAAAAAGATGCCACCGAAAGAAGCAAAGGCACACATCAGGTAGGCTTTGACGGTAACCGGCGCCTCGATGCGAGAGACATCGGCGGTAGCGTGGAGAGCAGACATTTTGAAGTTGTTACCAGCTGGTTTTAGGGTGTCTATACTTCGTCGGTGAAGGGGTAGGAGGTCCAGTGACGAAGGGTTTATTGTTTTACGATGCAAGTCGGAGGCTTTCTTTATAGACAAATGAGAACAAAGAAAGTGGGCGATATTGTCCGGAATAGGCAACTACGATGATGCTGATGAAAGTTGATCGATCCGTTTTCAAGTGCACATTCCACGGCGACAATAACGAAAACAGCGTGGGAGAAGAAGGATATTTATATTCAGCGGGGACTATTGACAGGAGATTGACGAGGAAAATAAATTGAACTACTTGCAGGGAGTGAGTAACCATAACCAGGGAGTCTTGTGCCTTCCTCGGCCTGGATGAGATGGCCTCATGGTGCCATGTCCATGTCCATGTCCATGTCCATGTCCATACCCATATCCATGTCTGGCGTGTTGTTAGTAGTGAGCCGTGTTCATGGGAACTGGGGTTTGGGGAATGGAGAATTGGTGGTGGAGCGTGGAAGCGTGGAAGCGTGGAAGCGTGGAAGCGTGGAAGCGTGGAAGCGTGTCATGGAGAAAATAATTTCTCCAATGTGGCCCGTGCCATCCCCATTCCCATCCCCAGCCCAGCATCCAGAACCCAAGCCACATTACATCTCCCCACTGCACGTTTATTACCCATGCGAAAAGGGCCGATTGGAATGTGGACATTATCCGGTGATGGACTAGAGCTGGACTGGACTGGATGGAGTAGGAGCTGGAGCTGGAGCTGGAGCTGGAGCCGGAGCTGGCAACGGAAAGGAAAGAGATGAAAAGATGGATTGGGTTATCAATCTTCTATCTGCAATTACAATTAAGCTGGAGAATGATCCATGTATCTATACAGTAGTGAGTGCGAGTAAAGGATTGTAATAGAACAATTCATTGAGTTTGCACCAAGGGTACCAGTGTACCAGTGTACCAGTGTACCAGTGTACCAGTAATGCCTTTCATTGTACCACAGTAAGTGGTTGAGATCGTATCGGTACATCGGTACCTTCAAGCTATGTGCCCTGCCACTATTACAGTACCACGAAATAGGAAACCACACTACGCCCAACCAGCTGCAGCTGTCTCATTCCGGAAACGCCGCTTGTAGACTCGTTTCCATGGCGGCGGATATCTCCCTGCAAACTATTTCTCCCTCGTTTCGGCCCTTTTTTGGTGCGGCTGAGACTAGGTAGGGAGGCAGGTATCCAACTATTCAAAACGTAAAAAGGGCATTATGGGACCATGTACCATTGCCGAGTATCCTAACTCCAGTATTTGGCCGAGGACATACTCCGTACATGACTTGGAGACTCCACAACTCCACATCTCCAGAGCTCCAGGTTTTTGAAAACTCAGGGTCAGTCAGGGAGTACTGTACTATCTGGGAAGCCAAGAGAATTAGAGTATGATTCTGCAGTACTGGTGAAATCTGCATGCACTTACTTTACACTGCGTAAGGTATTGCCAACACAGCACAGCGCAAACCGCGTTTCGTGTAAGTAAAGAACGCAACTTCCTTCAATACTCCCGTTCCATGTAGGTATGTCACGAGGTTCAACTTCCATGAAATCTCGGTCCTGGACCTACTTTGTTAGGTATCCGTCCTTAGATCTGGATAGTTTCCCCACCACACCTTAGCTACAACTTCCACATCGCCGCATTGCCTCGAGCCAATGCCAAGAGAATCCTGGACGGTCTGGCCTCTCCTACTCCTACTCCTACCTTGATACATTTCATACCTACGTTCCCATTTGATTTGCTGCTGAGTGCGAAAGTACAACTCTGTGGAGACAACGGGTCTGAATGATTATTCGGACACGAGTTCTTGGCATACCCGAGTCCTTTAATGTCGGGCTTGTTTCATTGCATCTCGAGTCAGATCATGGACTATAAAAGACGTCTAGTTCTAAATCTCACTAGAATCCCAACTCCATAGGTGGGTAGGTACTAAGCCGATAATACCCCGCCACTCACCTTCATCCAGCAGTCATATATCATCATCCCATCAACCACAAATACCGCCATGAAAGTATATCCCAAAACATCAATCACCTGTCTTTCCCTTTCTTTCAGCTGCTTAATAATTCCTTTTCTCATCTCGAATCATGCGTCCGTCTCCGTCTCGGTCGTGGCGCAATTTAAAAAAACCATGCCTTTTTCCGAATTCCTGCCCCGCGAGCTTGTAGGGATTACCCGTACCACTGTAAGTACAGTATCCATTTTTATCGCTCGCGTGCAGGTGATCACCACAGGCCTGGCCTGCTGTGGGTATTCCGGACTCCGGTACCTTCACCCAGGCCAGGGGAGATCTGGATTATGGGACGATGAAAATAAGTGAGGGACACTAACCTACCTGAACCCCGCAAAAGGGGGAAAAGATACTAACTAGTACAATGTCTCACTCAAATAACGCAGTACAGTAGGCGTCGTTACTATTAGTGCTAGACACGTTTTCGTGTCACAAGAGCTGTTCGTGGGCACTTGTGATTTTAATTTTCCTTTGATTATTACCTCGGTAGTTCAATGGCTGTTTTCCATTGACCATTGCGAGATCCAGCCACACTTTCAGCGAGGCGGCGTCATATATCTAGCAGATGGACTTTTACGCTTTGTCCCTCTCCTTTGAAATGTTACTTATTACGTCACGACCTGGGTGAGAATTTGTTCCTCGATCATTTGATACCTAGGTAGCTAAGTAATTAAGTACCTTCCTTTCTTTTATAAGTCTACATATATACCTACCTAGTCGCTTGAAGTTTTATATTTTTCATTCGAGTCTTGACGTTCAGCGAGCTATGGGTTTCAAAGAGACAAGTAAATGATAGGCTGCTATAAATCGTTCAGTAGAGCCGCCTATTCCTTCAGGTAGATTTGGTAAATGGCCTTATGTTAGTAAGAAATCCATCTTTGGACTTAAGAGGATGAGATTTTACGGGAACTAAATTGTATTTTGTAAATATTTTGTATTTTGTATTCAAAGAGAGTATAGTTGTATACGTAGTATAAAGATCTCGCCGAGCTGTGAATGCGGTGCCAAATTCTTATTATAACCATGGCTAAAAACTCCTTCATCGCTTAGCTTACCTGGCCGTTATATGCATGCTTGGCTTGGGCTGTCTAGGAGTATTCGCTGCATCAAGCAAATATAAGAAGGGGTTTGGCCATGGGACACGGTTTCGAGATGTTGAAAATTCAATCCATGTAAGCGTATGATGCACTAGAATATGCTGTCAGGTCCCTGACTGCTGTCATCCAAATTTCTCGTTCAGTCGCTACATATACACATCCAGATGGCAAAACTTTCCTTCCTTACACATTCCTATGTTGGGCGTTTTCTTCCGTCGAGTTAAACGCGAGACATAAGCTTATACATATATCATAAGTCTTACTTTCAAGTGCATAGTCTTCCCCTTCCGTAACACGACAGAGGAAATTAAAACGATCACAAAACAAGATCTAACACATCTTTCCCGCAGGGATGAGAGGTAATTTCAACTACTGGTAGAAGTATATGGCTCGAGAGAAGCGAGGAAGGTAGCGTTTGCTTATATATACTAAGAACTAGGTCACCAGTTCGTTCACTCATATTCCACTTCTACACTTTTTACGCTTCACACTTGCAAATCTTTGTTTGGTAGACATCAATTCAAATATATACTGAAGAAAGTAATCCCACATCCACCACTCCTTTTAACTTCAGTACCGGCTGACAAGAATTGAACCCCTCTTTTTTATGAGTTTACTCATTTTCATATGTAGACTCCGTACTCCAGCTCGGATTCAAACCACCTGCCCGTCCAAAGACTCGGCCCCAGCATCAAACACGCTTGAAGCCAGTAGGCAGAGGAGGGGGAGGACCTGGCGGGAAACCACCCGATGGGCCTGGAGGACCTGGAGGGAAACCACCCGAGGGGCCTGGAGGGCCCGGAGGAACCCGCTTGGACGGCCACTCGGTGGGGGAGGCTGGCGCT
>QGMJ01000341.1:0-33087 GCA_007821545.1 Lachnellula subtilissima
GCCCCCCACCAAAGCCACAACCACAACCACCGCCCCGTCCATCCCCGCGCCCTCAGAAGAAATAGGCATCTCAGACGAAGACTTCGCCAAGCAACTACAAGCAGGAATGGCCGAGCTACTAGGAGGACTCGAGAACTCCTCCGAAATGCCCGACATGGCAGCTCTAGAAAACATCATGAAAGAGCTAGGCGTAGGCGGGGCTTCTGCATTAGAGGAAGCGGCAGAATCAAGCCCACCTAGTAGTAGCAGTGCTGTGGAAAAGGACAAGCAGAAGGAGAAGGACACGGATAAGACAGCAGCAGCAGCAGCGACCGAGAAGTCCTTCCAAGAAACGATAAAAGAAACCATGGCGCGCATGAAAGCCTCCGACACTCAATCCACAGCCGCCTCTGCTTCCGCCCCCGACAGCAGCGACGACCTCGTAGCAGAAATGCTGAAGGCCATGCAAGCGTCCGGGATGGAAGGCGAAGGCAGCGAAGAAGATTTCTCCAAGATGCTGCTGGGCATGATGGAGCAGCTAACGAACAAGGATATCCTGTACGAGCCGATGAAAGAGCTGGACGACAAATTCCCGGCGTGGATGGAGAAGAATGAGGGCAAGGTGGACGAGGCGGATATGAAAAGGTATAGGGAGCAGAGGGGCTTTGTGAGAGAGATTGTGGGCAGGTTTGAGAGGACGGGGTATACGGATGAGAATGTGGCGGATAGGGAGTTTATTGTGGAGAGGATGCAGAAGGTTAGTTTGTTTGTTTTGCTTTCCCTTTCTGTTAGCTTTTGCTTTTGTTGTTCTAATCTGCATGAAACTTGAAGCAAGCCATGATTTGGAATGACCCTGGCTGACTTATATTCTACAGATGCAAGCAGCGGGCTCGCCTCCGCCAGATCTAGTCGGAGATATGGAAGCCGCACAAGAAGCGTTCGGAGCCCCCGAAGAAGGCTGCCCGCAGCAATAATTGAACGTGCAATTAATACCCATTTATTCCCTGATATTCTGACAATGTACAACGTGAAGATGATCATACCCTAACGCTATGCCATATCTTAGTATCCTTTTTGAATAAGCCAAATGATACATACTTTAGCCAGCCTAAACGCCTCGCTAAAAGAACAATAACAGAAGTTTCCACATCCGGAATATGTTTCCTAACTCATGTCCATCATATCATGATCCTCCTGGTGCCCCTGTACCTGTTGCTGAACCTGCTGGTGTGCATTTGCCTGTCCCTGCATCTGTCCCTCCTGTTGCCTTTTCCCCTCCTCCGAAAGCATCTCCAAGAAAACCTCATCCCAGTCCTCCTCATCACTCCCAAAACTCCCTCTCCCTAACCCAATCCCCAACCAGCGCCTCCACTTCCGCCTGCTCAGCCACAGCGACTTCTTCAGCCATAATCTCATCTACCACCACCATATCATATTAGTCTTCATTTACCCCTTCATCCCTATCCCTCTATCAAACGCAATACCGAAATACAAACATAACATAACATACCTAAACTCTCCTCTTCCTCCACATCCACGTCACCAAACCCACTCCCCTCAGCAAGCACCCTCTCCCTCACCCTCCTCTCCCTCTCCTCCCTCTCCCACAACACCCGCATGACCTCCTCATCGCCCCCCCTAGCCGTCCAGCGCTTCTCCTCCGCCGCCCCCCTGACCTTCTGCAAAAACAGCTTCCGCCGCGTCTCAGCTCTCTCGCTTATACTGTTCCCGGCCGCGTTTAACAAGGGATTGGGTTTCGCGATGCGTTTGCTGAATACGCTTACGCTTTCCTTGCCGCGCGAGGGGGGGGGGGATGGGAGGTTGGAGCTGCGGGTTCGTGGGCTTGGTTTTGATGGTGAGGGGGTGGGAGAGCTCATTCTCGCATCATTGTCGTTATAATTATTGTTATTGTTGGATTTCCAGGTATTAGGCAGGGGCTTTGCACTCGCATTCATGTCGCGGTTTTGCAGCGGGCAAGGTGTTGGGCTGGGGCGCAGTGGTGAGGATGAGAGGGGTGAAGGGACGTGTGGCGTATAGGCTGAGGAGGAGAAGTTGAAATTGTATGTGTGTGCGGGTAATGGTGTAGGGGCCATTGTGTACATGTTTTTGGTGTGGAAATGTCGAGATGTTGGGCTTATTTGATGGATCGAAGGGAAGTTGGGGATCAAGTGGGAAGAAAGAAGAGACGCGGACGGACGACCTGAGAGACGCGCTTGTGGACGCGATCGTGATATGATTTCTGGCTCGCGTAGAGTGACCTCACTTTGCAGTGAGATTTGCAGCAAAACTCAAGATCACTAGAACAATAATTAAATTCGGAATGTATCGTTGTATTTCAATATTTCAATATTTCAATATTATTGCAAGCAATAATTAATCTGCAGCAACTTCACTAAGCGTGATTGTTTTCGGTGATGGACCTAATTCGTCTACGCAGCAGGCAGGGCGAGCTTTAAAACTCCATCCCTTTATCACCTGATTACTATCCCCTGTTACCATTTCTGGCCTCGTTGGTATCGTACAGCCAAAAGCTATGCCAAATATTGGCAACCAAAATATCAAATTTGCACAACGCCCCTATGCCTTGTGGCTGCCAAACGCCGCTACGCAAAGCTCCCCAGCCTAGTCCTCAGTCTCCGATTCAGCTGCCACTCGAAGCTCGTAGTTGAGGTCAAAACATTCGGACAAGAGGTCGATAACGCTCCCTTGTCCTTCTGGAATATCGTTTCCCACCATGAACTTCCCGTCTACTCTCATGTTATCCAGAGAATTCAACTTCATGCTATAAGGGTATAGTTCTCTCGGCGAGCTGACACCTCCAGAGTTCTTGACCTCAATGAGACATCTCTTCAAGGTTTGGAGTTGGTTGTAGACTGGTAACAAGGCTTCTGAGACTGGCTCCGAGGACACCATTAGGTAGTAGATGTAACCGTAACTCCTTCGGATCAAGTAAAGCAATGTCTAGAGAGTCAGCATGGTCTCATATTGGATTGTCTGAATACGTACTCTCTGAACATAAAGCTCGGCAAAGTTGCCCTCGGCGTCAACGAAATTGCCATCAATTCGGCTTTCATCAATTCTATCCAATTGTCTTTGGTAATCATATAGATCCGTCTCTCGTAAAGACCAGGCTTGCGTCAACGACAATTTCTCTAGCTTGTTCCTGATATCCACTAAAGTTTGGTATTTTGCACTGAATGCTTCCGGCATTTCTCCTTTTCTATTTCAGTCAGTGTGATTGCATAAACGATATTTATGACAAAGGACTGACCGGGTCAATACAATGTCTGACCAAAGCAAGCATTTTTCCAATAGGCTGACAACGTCTTCATTTCCAGCCGGGACCTCTCCACTAGCTGCTACAAATTTGCCGTCAACTCTTAGTGAATCGATTTCCTTCACTTGAGCTTGTAGGTGTTGGACTTCTTTTGTTGAGAACTATCCACAGAGTCAGCCCAAGTCTCGCACACCGTGTAGTAAACCCACCTTTGCTTTTGTGTTGGCGAGAGAAATAGACCGTAGAATTGTGATAAGCTTCTCGAACGTGTTTGGCAACTCCCCACCAAGCCTAGCCAACCGAGCTTGAAGATTCGTCAAACGCGCCTGGCATGCCTCGATTCGGTTTGATAGGAGGGTGATCAACTTCGGGGAATGGCTTCCACTGGCTTGCTTCACTATTTCCCGCAGCCTGTTGAGTGTATGCGATAAATGTGACAGGTCCTTCTCGGAATATAAATCCACCTCGGTCAAATGGTCCAACAAACGCTTGATGGTGGACGTCAACGCGTATGCGGCTGGGGCTTCGTTGTTCCTGCCAATAGTCATGAAGAAGAGGGATAGTAATTGAAAGCAGCCATCCAGAACTCGGTCGACTGGACAAGTCTAGCGGTTAGCAATTGTAGGACATGAAGCTGGTGGTGGCGGACCTTGACTTTGTTGCGGCTCGGGTTTGTCGGCTCGCAGTTCATTCAGCAAGCGGACCTGATCAACTACTCTCTCGTATAGAGGCACAACATCGGAGGATTTGACATATGTCGTGCGGTCTTGCTTTAGAAGGGTCAATTCATCTCGTATGCGCTGCAAGCTGTCCAAGATTGGTTGCTCGCGTGCATCGAGTAGAGGGACATTGGGCGTATCCGTCATGATGAGGGGTGTATGTTGTGATGTGTTGTGTCATGTACCTAGGTGGGTAGGTAGGTAGGTAGGTAGTTCGTAGTTTGTGTACTAAGAGTTGTGAATATCTGCAAGTTGGATTATGATTATGAGTCAATATTATGTTATGTCTCTTCGAATATCCAAGGGTTTGCAGTAATAGGTACAACACGAGCATGCGAACGACAGAACAAAGGCAAAGCACACGAGGCAAAGTAGCGGGGAAGCTCAAAAAGAGGGGCCCGGCCAGCTTATCTGATTTTGGCCTGGCCTGCCACTGGACCAGCTGGACTGGCCCTTGCTTTCGCTTGCTCAACCAACCATATCCCCCGAACAATCCCCAGCGCACACATGATTTTAGGCCAAACCGACTTTTCTTTCGACATCAACTTCAAGACGAACGATCGATCGCATCTCAAGAATCTTCGACTACCCACGAACTCGATAGGTTCAGTCTCCGCCCAACTGCGGTTAAATTGATTGATCTTCCTGTTCATCCCAAAACAAACCCCTACAAAACCTTCAAAATGTCGACCGCCGAACTCGCTGTCTCCTACGCTGCTCTGATCCTCGCCGATGATGGCGTCGATGTTACCGTACGATTCCTACTTCCTGAAGACCTGGCGCATGTAATGGCATATAGACTGGGCAAGTTGCTGACCATATACAGGCCGACAAGCTCCAAACCTTGATCAAGGCTGCTGGTGTCGAGGAGGTTGAGCCCATCTGGACCTCCCTCTTCGCAAAGGTACGGAAATCACATTAGAAGGGGACACAAGGAATACGTGCTGATATCCGGAACACAGGCTCTTGAGGGCAAGGACGTCAAGGAACTTCTCTTGAACGTTGGCTCTGGAGGTGGTGCCGCTTCTGCCCCAGCTGCTGGAGGTGCTGCCGCTGGTGAGGCTGCCGCTGAGGAGGCTAAGCCAGAGGAGAAGGAAGAGGGTAAGAAGTGCATATCTTTTTATACAGTACAACATACTAACACCATCAATAGCCAAAGAGGAGTCCGACGAGGATATGGGTTTCGGTCTTTTCGACTAAACGCCTTAAAACATTTCCTGTCCGAACTTACAAATGCATGGCACGGGTCTTTACGGTGCGGAATTTGGCTGGTCGAGTAGCTATTCATAGATAGGCAAGCTCACGACGATTTCTGCAACTCGATGTCCACATGGGGAGTTTTGAATGCGTGACATTAAAGTGGGCTTCATACTTCGAACGCCAGTGCATGTTTATGGTTACAATTGTGATATTGCAAGGGAGGCCGTTTATCATTTATTTCGCACAAGGCCGATGAAGTGACGACTATCCGAGATGTCCATCATCTGTTTATCGAGCCTCTCCTTCCGTGGAGTGATGCCCACCCCCAAGAACTAACCATATGTCTTAATTAATCAAATACGTCCATCCGCCCGCATACTCTATTCCGTCAAATTCGCTGCCTGACTGAACCACTACGAGCTTCCCTCCCATCCCAGCAGCCAACAGCCGTAATGCAAACCATACAAGTACAGTACTATATGTGCATCTTGCTATGCTACATTTCAAGCTATTTACAAAGAAGGAAAAGATCTTAGCTTCGAGGGTCTCGATACCATTTCTTAACTCTGGCTCGGGGGTATTAATACTTACATACTTTGTCATAAAGCGCTTTCATTTAAGCTATACTATCTTACAATTGCTATATATGACATTAGTAGAAACAACCTATCTACTTATACTTCCAAGCAACGAGTGCAGTATAGTTCACGCATCGTCATATCTGAAAATACCATTGCCTTATGATCACCCACTATATTATATCTTCCCAATACATCTATCTCCGTTTATCCCCCCGGCCCGTCTTCACCTCTCACACCCCCACGTACAGTACCTACAATAAGATCCCAACTCTTCAAATGTGACGCTGAGTCTTATACACTTAATAAGATTTGCTTATTCACAGCTTGAATAATTCTGTATAGCTTGGGCCGCTGGGGCCTAGATCTTGACGAATTTGCATTGTGGTTGATATATAGCAATCAAATTCCTAACAGCAGATGGGTTTTAAATAGCATGTACATTCACAGCAAACTCGACTTTATGTTAATTATGAACGAACCTAGTTTATCCTACGGAAATTGGACCATGGTCTGCTGCGCTCCTCAATGGGTGCATGGCTTTTGCATTATTGTGTATATTGATATGTAAACTTCCCCTGTGAAATGAATTTGACATAATTCCGTTGCATTCCTGGAAGGAGAAGGATCACAAGCAGGCTAGGTGATTCAAATAAGTATAGTGATTTCCTCTACGTGGACTTTCTATTGTGTAGAATTGTTCAATCCGAATTAGTTATTTCTATAGGGGTGGCTATAATTCCTACTGTATAATGTTTTACGGCTTTCCCTGGCCCACAAAAAGACTGTCAGTTATAACCATTAGGCTCTTTATTGTGCATCGCTATCTATGCTGGACATAAAAAGCGACAATTACCTTATTCTCATCACCTTCGAGGGTCCCCACTACCTGGCACATTATAAGGTGTGTGTTTTTCTTCTGTCAGTGTCCGCAACAACCTCGGCCCTCTCCCCCATCGCCTCCAACCTCCTCTCAATCTTCCTATACGCCCAATCCATCGACGGATACAGGAACTGCCGCATATCATACCGGTTATCGTCAACTCCGTAGTTAACCGCATGCACGCTCGGTGTAAGGGTGGTCAGCTTGTGTCTGTTGATGCCGTAATTGTAGAAGAAGAAGCGGACTTTGATATAGATATCTCTAGGGGAGAGCTTGTCGGACCCTGAAAGACGCGAGGTTAGTGACGGATATAAATATGGACCAAGGGGATGATACATTGGTGGAGGAGTTTGGACCACATGCCCCAGGGACCGAGGCGTTCGACTCGGCGTAGGGTGCCGTAGGTGGAGAGCTCGGCGTAGGTTACGCCCATGTCAGTTTCTGTCGCAAGGTGGGTCAGCTTTATCTTTCGGAGAAGCTTGCGGGTCGAATTACCATCATCTTGGACGTATGCTTCTGTAATGGGTAACAACTCTGCGGTTGGTGGCGCGGAGACAAAAGACTTGAGCAGAGGCATGTCGAATGAAGCGTCAGCCCATAAAATGAACCGCTTCAAGCTGCAGATGAAGTAATGTCAGCCAATTCGTGTAGAGGAACTCGTAAATCAAGATCGATGAACAAGCTCTTGGAGTAAACTTACTCGATCTTAGAAATTCCACCAATTGGATTGATGTCCGCTGAACTACAATCGTACTCTCCTTGATGTCAGTTCCAATAAATAGCAGATGCTCAGTTAACCTACTAGTCAGATATCCCCTACATAGCTGTTAGCAAAAGCTGAGCAAAAGCTGGGCAAAGCAAGAGATAGTTGTACCGGAGTGATTCGTCAACATTGGCAGACCCCAACACAAGGAGTGAGCCAGGATTTGAGTTCTCGGGGTTCTTCGCATTGCGTTGTCGAACAGTTGGGAGGAGTTGTCTAAATAGTACGTGAGCATTGAGCTCACTGGCATAATGAGGAGAAAGGGCTTGATCAGGTATTCTCTTCCAAAGATCTCTACGGGGCCACACTTACGCCAGAAGATATGCCATGACCATGCGTAAACGTGCCTAAATTATATCAGCATTGAGAGGATAGCAAGTGAGCAAGGTATGTATGTACCTGGATGTTCTGCCTGTGGTTGAAGAGTAAGCATCAACAATTTGCATAGCCAACGACTATCAATGACGAGGTTTACTTACAATGCTAAGTTGGTCTGTCCGTGATTTAAAAATTAGCATTTGCAAATACTAGGCAGTAAGAAAGCAGCATTGATGTTATTAGAAAAAAAGCAATTCAGCATTGCTAGGCCAGAAAATGAGCGCTTACCGCTGGAGTGCCACCATACATGGAGTATTTTGGCACAAATGTCGTGACAGTAGTGAACAATGTCACTAAAGCGTGATAGACAGTATCAATGTCCTTGTTGGCAGTCAGGATATTGCGTTAATCAAGGTCTGGGGAACCCTTAAACTCACTAAATCGATATGATAAGAACCAATAGTAGCGGCCAAATCTGCTGCACGCTTCCGCGTATCCGGACTAGAATTCTCTTTCATTCCCATATACCTAATGATCATCAGCATAATTAAGACTGCTGCGGGGTAGCTCATACGTAGTATGGAACATGCGAGTCGCAATATCTTGCGGGCACGTTGGGCGCCATGTGCTTGTCGACGGTTCACCACATACTCTGAGCATGTCGGAGATGGCTTGAGGATCCTTATCTTCGGTAACAGCTTTGAAGACGAGTCGTGTCATTTGGTGGACAATTAAGGCTGTGGCACAGCTGTCGACGCCTCCAGAGAGGGGCAGGAAGAACTGAACATTTTAGTATATTAATTTTGGTTCGGATGAATATGAGCTTACACCTGCTTGACGTGATCGCCGCAAGAAATCCCACATCCTTTTCGAAAAGTTAGTATACCTTTTTTCCCCTGGAAGAGCTGAGCGGAACAATAGTATAGTATTAATATGACTCCCGAAAGGACATCCTTGCAGCTAGGAAACTTGAAGATCCGAGTGAACTTACCAACAGGCTACATTAGTTAGCTTATGTTCCTAAAAGTCCGATTTGGAGAACTTACCCGGACCAAGACTAATCTCTTCTTCAGGTAGGTGATATTTCACCTCAATTTCTTGAGTGGGCGCGATGGAAGGATCCACGTCTTCGGCATCATCAGATAAAGAAATATCCACCTCGATACTATATCTCCAGGTCAGCATTGCTTCCATATCTCGTCTAACTCGTAATGCGAAACTTACCGCTCAAACGAAGGTTGATTAATGGCCTGCATGTTACGAGATTTGAAGTTCCTATACGTCCTCACTTCCTCTAAGTCTACAGTGGCAGTGACAACCTAGTCAGAGATTAGTTCAGAAGAAAGCCTGCATCGCTCACCGATTTGTTCTTACCTCGACCTGGTGAAGTGAGAATTGACTTCCTTGTGCAACAATATTTCCATTGACGACTATCATCGCGCAGCCATCACTAAATCGCGTTATTAGCACATTTCACCAGTGAAATTCATGTGCTAAGATCAGTGGAGAAGGGAGAATATTTTCGAAATATATAAAAAGAGGGTACAAACTAGTACATCCGCTCTCCATCGCAGCCTATCTGATTGGCAAACAAGTATACACCGCCAGCTTTGGTTGTTGCGCCACGAATGAGCTCAACACGAGTGTGTAGCTTTCGTAACTAGAAGAAGGCATTAGGAAATTGGTGTTTGTCGGGACGTGGAGACGAACCTCCCAATGAGAACCAGAGGAATTACTCAGAATCTCGACACCATCAAGACCATAGTTAATTCCAGGGCTGAAAGGTTAGCTCAAGATTAAGGTTGGGAGTCTTGGAGGCATACTTGTGTGGAGTCCAGAGCTCTTCACAGGTTTCGGTACCTAGACACGTATCGCGGGTACTTATTACTGCGTCCCCAATTCGGCACTTCCTCTGTCCATGAAGCTTCTCGATCATTCGTGGAAGATAGAAATCCTCGACAATTCTTGAACCTGCCGGATTCAGTCAGTAAGAGGGAGTTTTCGGCAATTTGCTGCAGGAATGTCACCTTTCCATGGTACGAAGCTGCCAGTCATCGCATTAGCATGTGAATTATATTCACTTCTCACAAGGGAGCTCTTACTATCTGGCTTCGTAGTAATTGCTGTCATTAGCGAGAGACATCTTGGGTCTGATGAGCAAGATCCGGCCATTATAAACAATGCAACGGCAATTGTAGACAACATCACGGTGGCGGACTGGGAGACCGATATCAAGCAGAATATCTTGGCAATCAGGGTGGACAATGATCTCGGCCAAGGATTCCCAGGTATGCAACAAGGTATCCGACTCGAGGAAGTGATCAAGGCCTAAGTGGTAGAAATGTCAGAAGGGAAGTAGTGCTTCAGAAAATGTAGCCTCACATCCATAACCCGTAATCTCTAATTCAGGTCCAATTCTCAAGGAGGCACCTTTCGCCTTGGCCTGACGAATAGACTCAATGATATTTTTTTGGTTACCAATGAAATCCATTGCCCATTGGTTGAGCGAACTATAAAAGTTAGCTGCAAACCCCGCCAAAGACCCTAAGAAAATGACTGAGAAATGGAGAAGTGGAGATGTTTTATTGAATACAGCTGGGGTCTTTGAGAGGATGAATGTCTGCAGCATACCATGTCGCAAGGGTGGTCAAGTGCCCCATGATGGAAATGAAATCTGTGGTTCTTTTAGAACTATAGAAGTTAGTAAAGTTATTATCAGGCATAGGCAATTGTATATGATTCACTTTTGAAGAATTGGGATCTCGTTGTAGTTATGTGTATGTGTGTGACAGAGAGGAGTTGTTGGAAGTCAAACGAAGATACATCGGGAAAATATTAAGCGGGTGAGTAGTGGGAGTGGAGTCAAGGTTAGTTGCTCGGGTGCCACACTAGTACAAATCATGTGATCTCAGAATGCAATTTTTATTTTGAGTTTTAGGTCCTATTGTCTTGATATTTTTACATACAAGTATAAGGATATCCTATACGTAGGACGTGCATGCACCTACGCAGCCTGAAACCAGCTAATCAATATGGGGGGTTTTTGTGTTTTACTGACCAAGAGACGAATGGTACTACAACGCCTTGCCTTTGTCCTTGCATTTTCTCTTTCATGTTGGATTATTCATATCATATAGCTAGCACATGTATATTTGCCAAGTTTCCAAGATTTGAGAAAGAAGAGAATTTTGTAAAATTTCATGGGAGGTAGAAGTAGCTTATAAAATAGCAATAGGACCTAGTCATGAAGGTCGCTACTAGTATTTAATACCGGCCTTCCTCTACTCTCAAATCTCGTGTGGAAAACCACGAAGTAGTAGCAGGCCTGAGATCGTCGATCCTATGCCAATATCGAGTTGGTTTTTAGCCGTAGATGCAGTGCATGATCGCAAGTCTTCTTATTAGCTCATTCAGTCATCTACTTGCTGGAATTGCTTTGCCATTACAGTGTCAGTCGTTTCCTTTCTTTGCTGTCAATAAACATTCTGCTGTCACGAAACGACCGTAGGTGCTGGAATACGAGGATGCTTGGATTGGATTGTTGAGGATGTTTAGGAGGGAGTGATACGATTACACTGCTTGGGGCGTTGATGCAAATCTTTTGAATTGATCCAACTACTGGAGCGCCCAGCTCCATCCTAATGTGATCGATGAAGCGAATTTCTGTTTTGGGGGCGGAAAGAACTGTAGGCCTAGAGATATTTATATATCAATTTTCTAACGGGCTCCAGTGAATGCGTCGTGCTGCGACAAAACAAGTTAAAAGAGCAAAATAGTCTAGAAGTTCACGGGAGGTAGTAAGACTATGTATGGGCAGAGAAATTGACACGGAGGACCTGCTCTGAGTGTTTCTTACACGACCCATATGCCCATTTACCGACCGGAAGACATCTTACTGTATATGTGGATTTGATGGACTTTGAGGACCAGAACTAAAAGAGCCATCAAAGGCATTAAAGATTCACCGAAGGAATATTCTTCTATTTGCTGGCTTTGTATCTTCTGCAAACTTGTACATATAGATGTAGAATAGTATCTGGATTAGAGGGGAAATCGAGGAAAGAGCAGGTCGAAAAGTAGCAGGAAGGCGAAGCACCTTTTTGGGATGTTATCTTTTTAATCCCAAGCACCTGCTAGGAATTTGTTGGATAGTGGACTTCCTTTTCGTATAGGTATCCCTGGACATCAAGGCAGCCAAATACCGAAACATCAATTCAGCTTGCAGCGAAGCAGAAAGTGAAGCATATTGAAATGAAATCATGACTCGAAAATATCAAACCCCGCCGCATACTCCCAGTGCATCAGACAGCATGTAAAAGCCATTAATGTCACGTGATGACTATTAAGACAATTTGTACTCCGAAACATTGCAACTCGCAGCACTCACTTGGAGAGACAAACAGAAACAAGATGTTTCTCCCAATACTCTGTAATATGCATAACAAAACGTCTCAAAAACACAAGTCACACCGCTTCTCAATCATCCCCCTCATCTCCCATGGCAACGAAAATGAGGACGGCGCTTGGGCCAAACCTGGTGGGCTCGGTGGGGTTTGGTGCCCGTTCCCGTTCTATCTGGTGCCATGTACTGTACCGTAAATAAAACTCGAGTACCGTATCGAACAGATTAGACGCTTCTGATTCGAGTCTTGGTGCAACTGCAACGAAAGTCTGGATGGGTGCCCTCGTTTGTTACGTGATGACAGGTTTCGCATTTTAGATACCTATGCAGATGCAAATGCAGGTGCAGGTTGCAGGAGTGCACTGTACTCCGTTCGTACAGGAAAGCTGAGAGCTGCATCGAGCCGCAGTCGAGGACAGACTTTGACCAGCTTATTGGCTGAAGAGCTTCATCAAGTGGCGAATACCCATCACTGACAATGCCACATGTGTTCGTAGGAATAGTATGGTAGGGTAAGAGGAGGGAATTGTAAATAGCGGCACTTATTATAAAGCTTTTTAATGTGCAACTTGTTGTGGAAATCAAGAATCGGTGCCCAATATAGGCTCAGCTACTTCGTAACTTCGTAATGTAACACATATCCATCCGTTTGCCTGAATATATATAAAAAAGTTGCTCTAAATACTTCACGTACGATCTTAGGTGGGCGGCCCGCTTATAGGCAAATGCGCTAAACTTGACTGCGGGATAATCTACCTAATTCTGATTTGCTGCTCTTTGCAAAGTAAACAATATGCGCTGGCACACCTCGTCCTTGCCCACCAGAACCAACCTCCATAATAAAACCGAAGCTTATCAGAGCTGTTATTATTGACATTCAACTCAACCTGCGACCGACACCCATATCGATTCCGATTTCGAACCAGCCCAATCCCAGCAGTTCGGTCGCTACGTGCTTATTCTCGTCTTCCCTTTGTAATTCTTTTTGCGCTACGCTGCTGCTGCTGCTGCTGCTGCTCCCCTCCCCTGCAGGCTCGGCGAATCCCAGTACCTTTCTTTCCTTCCTTCGGTGTCGTGTCTCGCCTTGCCTTGCCCTCGAATCCCACCAGCCTCCCCTCTTGTACAATACGGTACGGCCACAGCAACGGACACGAGCCGGCATATCATCCCTGATGCATCTTTAAACGCAGTCCCTTTCACTCTCGAATTGTCACAATGGGTATCGAGGGACGCAAAGCTCCCCCATTGCCTGCCCCCACCGAGACTGATACCACCACCGGAACAAGTGACTTTGGTTCTCGAGTTACCACAAACACGGTAAAGAGCGACTTCACTCTGCCAGAGGACGGTAGTCCCATCACAGTTTCTACACGGCGCAAAAAGGGTTCTAAAGACGGCCCAGGCCACCTCTCCACGAAGTCGCAGACATCACTACTCATCGAATATTTCGAGGGTGGGAAGGACGGCAAAAGCGAGTCTCGACGTCCATCTGTAAGAGTAAAGGTTACGCCATCCAAAGGCAAAGGCCGATCAGCAAACGACCACATACAAATCACCGAGCAGAAAGGCTCTCGAAAGCCGTCTTATACTCAACGAATCCCGCTCACCCCCGCGAAAAGCGACAGAAATCTGGATGGAGAAGGTGATGATAACAGCACGAATTCGTACCGATCAGCCACCGAGGAATCTAACGTCACATCTCGAGGAGGAGGTCCAATTGAGGTGGAAATTATGTCTAGAAGACATGGAAGCCCTCTGATACCTACCGGCGAGAGCAGTACCTCGAAATATGTCCAACATAATGCTTCTGATATCTCCTCGATGCCTACAGACAGTTTTCTGGATGGCCCAACACGGTCGCCCGAACGTAAGCGTAGTCGCAGTTTATCAAGAGGAGAAGCCTTGGCTGCGGGCGCTGCCACAGGCTTAGTTGCAGGCGCAGTGGCAGACAAATTAAAGACACCTTCGCGCCGAAGGAGTCGAAGTCTCAGCCGGGAACGAATAGTGGCCCAAAAAGCAGTGGAGAAGGTTCGGGGCGAGAAGTCAGAACGCCGGCGCAAGCATAGGAGCAGGAGTCGGAGTGTGAGCGGTGAACACTTAGAAACTGTCAAGTCACCAGAACGTCGACGGCGATCAAGTCGAAGCCATCATGAGGATTCTATGCTTACTGGTGGAACTGGTGGAGAATCGAGTCTCCTAAGTTCTCACTTCAGCGGCAAATCAGGCGATGCATATTCATTCAGGTCTGGTACCTCGAAGTCATCGATCAATAACCCGAAACTCCTCGAGACGGTCGAGGATGCAATTCGGAGATTGATTTTGCCTGAATTGACGGCTTTGAAAAGAGAGCAGAGCAAGCACACATCCCGTGATAGAAGCCGCAGAGGATCCATCACATCTGGAAGCGGGGTCTCGAGAGAATCAAGGGAGGACAGCTCTAATTCGAGACGAGTATCAGGAAGCGGCACGGATGTCTCGAACAAGCCGAAAGTAACTCTTAATGATACAGAAGTCCTTTCTGGAAACTCTGTCAAAGGGCGCAAGGACAGGACCCTGGATCGCGTCAGGAAGGAAGATTCTCCGAGAAGCTTTGAGCGCGGCTCTTCGGAAGAGACTGCTATTCAAGATGGAGACCAGGTGCGTAAGAAGCGAAGTAGTGATCGGAGCCATGGAATCGAAGCTGCGGCTCTGGGGGCTGGAATTGGTTTAACTGCCGCAGCGCTTCACAAGCATCAATCGCAAGATTCACTGGAAGAAAAGAAGGAGCGTAGACGACGGAGGACTAAGAGTCGTAGTCGAAGCGATATCTTGGCCGAGAGTTATGAGGAACGGGAGGAAGTCGTGCCACCAATGCCCCTTTCCAGTGAAATCAATCCTTCAGAGATTACTCGTAGCTCTATTCTCTCAGCAGCGACAGAAAGACCGCATTCCGCAAGCGAGGAGCACCTTCAGACCCCAATTCGAGAAGTACCTCGAGGTTTTGTATCGCCAAAGTCACCATCTCGAACACCTACACGGACACCTGTTGCTTTACAGCAAGGTCTAGGAACTCAGCATTCAAACTTCTCACGTGGAAACTTGAGCCTTCATAGCCAAAACAGCGAGCAGCAGTTGCGTGGTCAGGAATACGAATTGGATGAGCACGGCCGAAAAATCCCCATGTATGAGCATGAAGATGAGCATGTGGAGCATGAATCTCACGGAGAATCTCGCGCATTGGCGGCTGGATTAGCTGGCGCAGCAGCAGGGGCTGGCGCAGCAGCAATGCATCACCGAGATGATGACCATGAAGACTCGGAGCTCATGGAGGATGAAGATCATTATGGCTATCTCCAAAATACACAGGAAGTGCCTCCGCCTTTGCGTTATGTTCCTTACGGCCATGAAAGACGGGGCTTGAGTCCAATTCAAAGTGTCTCTGGCTACACTGAAGGCGATCCTGAACCTCAACGGGATTCAAAATTCACTCAAAGCACGGCTTCATACTCCTCGTTGAACAAATCTACCCCTCACAAGTCTTCTGGAAGATCAACCAAATCATATGACTCTTTAGGCAATCAAAATCATCATGACTTCCCCGAAGTTCGACAAGGAGGCCTCACTGATTCCGAGCTCACCCAAGATGGAGATTACTGGGAGGAGCAACATCAAGAGAACGACCGAAATCGCCATCTTGATTCAGATAGCTATCGCAGCTCTGACCCGCGTATTGACTACAAACATATGACCAACTACACCGATGACAGTATGGATATGGACCGACTTTCGGCAGGCCAGAATGTTCGGGGCATCGCGCAAAATGCCGAGTACGTGCATACCCCACTTGGAGTCGAATCAGCAGTCGCTTCTCTTGTGAATGCCTCAGATCTCACCGGTGTATCTGCATCAGGATACTCTGGAAACAACAACGGCCAGTATGATCGGAGAGGATCTTATGCATCTTACGACGACGACGGCTCCGAGAAACAGTTCACCAGCCGTGGAAATAGTCCAACGAAGCGGGATATGGGCTCCGATCGAGGTACTTCAAGTCAACGGAACAGCCCATCAAAATATACAGAGGAGTATGAACTCGATGAGCATGGACGCAAAGTCGCGATGCCCAGATACGCCAATTCTCATACTGCTGAGAAGGCTGGGATAGCTGGCATCGCAGCTGGGGCCGCAGCTGCTGTTCTCAGAAATCGCAAAGAACAACAGACTGAGGCAGATCAAATCAGTTACGAGGATCGACAGGAACATACTGGTGCACCTTTGAACAAATCATTCAAGGAGCGTACCATGGAAGGACAGGGGCAGATGCCATCTCCACGTCATAGCATCGATGCAGCAATGAGTGAAGCAGCCAGTCATGCTAGTCATGAGATGCAAATGGGAGCGAGTGGCCTTCCAGACATGAATTCTCCAATGCCGGAAATTGGTTACGGAGGGGATGCTTCAGACGTCGATACAAACCCGTCAATAATCAAGGGGCCGATTGGAGGCTCACAGGAGGGAACCAGAGATCATTGGCCAGGTCATGCAACCCCGCCTCAGAAAATTGGTACCCCAGTAAGAAGTCGGGGTAAAAAGTCCGACGCAAACCTGAAGGCTGCGGAAGCTGCTCTTGTTGGGGCAGCAGCCGTAGCTGGAGGTGCCGCTGCTCTCCAAGGCCACAGTAGAGAAAACAGCCATGATCATGAAGAAGAATGGGCCAGAACTTCTGGGGACCGGAAGAGAGATACCCTCATCACAAATCCGTACGAAGGCACAAGTCCAATTGCTGCCCTTGGAGTTGACCCCAATCTCTTGCCGCATTCTGGCTACGGCGCAAATCAGGATTATGGTCCTCCAAAGATGGGCTATCCAACTGGAAGTCCAGGTGCATTGAAAGATGAAGGATACATCTCATCTGCACCAAATGCACGTTCTGCCGGTGCCATTACTCCTGAACAACGTTTGAAGGGAGTTGGTTTCCTTGATGAAGAGATTGGAGGCGCAGCGGATGCTTTGGCTGGGGGCGATCCTTTCTATACTCCGAAGCACAACCGGCATCTCAGCGGCATGTCCCATGGTATGGGCTCGCCTATTTATGACAGTTCTACAGGAAATGGCATCGATCGAATTCAGTCGAAGGATATCGTTGCTCTTATGGACCATGTAAGATTATATTCTTTCTTCTCAAACATATTAATACTAACGAGTTCAGCTTACCGTCCGTGATGCTCAACGAAGCGCCCGTGATACCGAGATTCTCGTGACTCTTGTCCGAGCTGCTGCTGAAATGCGAAACTCGTTCGAGGATGTGAAACGTTTGCTAGCAAGTGCAGAAGATCAGATTATCAATGAAACTGAAGACAATACCGAGAGAATCGTTCAAAAGGCGATCAATGGTCCCAGACCTTTGCCCCAAAGTGCCAACCGTTCGATACGACAAGGTTCTCAGGACGACCCGTACGATGACATTCCCACCAAGAAGCAGAATGTATTCAAAAGAGCGCTGAAGGGATTGGGCATGAAAAGTGCCAATGATCTTGGTAGGATTGAAGATATGCTAGTCCAACTGCTAGGAGAGGTAGAAGGATTAAAAGCTGCCCAGGGTCTTAAGTCAATGAATGCCGGAGAGTCATTCAGCGACTTGCATCAAGAAGGCAACTATGAGAACGATCGTGGTTATGAACCAGAGGGAAATGCCGGGACGTCTACTGCAAGCCATGCTAGCCAATCTGGCCATCTTTCTCTTCCGTTGTCACGGGGACCAAGTGTGGCCAGGGGGTTTGACGCTCGAAAATTCTCGGATCATCGTATCAGTACTGTACCTGAAGGTGATGAGGAAGAACTCGAACATCACGAGCAGACAGTCCTTGATAATCAGTTCGAGAACAATGAGCAGCTGCTGACGCCTACCCGGGAGTTCACCCGTGGAGGGTCTGCTCCTCTTGGAACGCCGCCTCAGCAAAATATTGCGCCTGCCTCTCTTAGCAACGAGAACACGCCGAGAACTGAGAAGAGCAAGAAGCACAAGTCAAGTAGCTCTTCTGGCTGGATTCCAAAGATCTCTCGTTGGTCTGAAACAACCGCCTCGACTGTCCTTCGTGGATTCAGAAGCAGCGGACAAAGCAGTGGCAGAAAGGGCGACGATCAGTTTGCAGAACCTCCATCGCGATCTGGCTCCGACCTTGGTAACTATACTGAGCACGACCCTTACGGCGAAGACAAGCTCCACTCAGGCTTTTCCCAGGACCAACTCGAACAATACAACTCCAACGAGAACTCCCCACCCATGCCATCGCTACTACCCCCAGAAGACCCCAAATACAAAGCCCACCGCAACTCCTTGAACCTCCAGCACCCGCAACCCCGTCCTGGCCCAACACATCGCTACCAAACGGCCCTCGAGTCCCAAGCTCACGACTTCGACTCCCCCGTGTCCCCAAAATCCCTCGACTGGGGCTCAAACACATCTCTCAACCGCCTCCCGCAGCAGTCCAACCGCTACAGCAATGGCACGAACAACACCGGTCGCATGTCTCCCATTTCCGACGGCCGGTATTCAAACCCTAGTCAAGCGACATCGAATCAAGCCCCTGCTCCTGCTCGTCCGCCAAAGGAACCCCTGACATCGGCACCAGACATACCGTCTAAAATCCGGACAGGGAAGCTGCAAAAACCCAGTCCGCTCAGTAACGAGCATTTGCAGGTAGATGACTATGAGCCAGGTGGAAGTCCTAGATCAGCGGCGAGGAAATTGTCTGGTCAGCTAGGTGGTGTTCCGGCGCGAAAGCCGACTGGGCCAAGGAGTATGAGTAGTGCTTCTAAGAGTGGTGATTTGGGGAGAGATGATACTGTTGTGATTAGGAGAAATAAGAATAGAGGTATGTTTTTACCCATTCCTTTTGGTGTTGGGATGGGATAGGACCTAACAGAAAAACAGATACATTCGGCACAGTCGCCAGTAATCAAAGCGAGGAGTCTGAAACTTTTTAAGTCGAGCGCGTGGGCATAGGGAATGGAGTCCCATGATGATATATACCTTTTGAAAATGCTTTCTCGGTAGCTTGCTTACTTGCCTACTACTGGTTAGCATTACATCACACCACACAAGACCACCCTTGGGAGGAAAGGAAAGGAAAGTTCTTGTTTTTATTACAAAACCTAGACATATCGAACGACGACAGCTGGGATGGCAAGTGGGTGGATTTATGGGGCTGGAGGGGATGGGAGGGGATGGGTGGGTACTCTAGGGGAGGATTATTTCACGACGTCTATGATTCTTTACGACAAATGTTCTTTTTGTAGGTATCTATGTCTGAGTTATCAAAAGCCTAGCTTGATTCAGCGAGCGAGCTTGCATATTGCAATCTTTTTTTTCTTTTTCGGCGTCTTGAATTGATAGATAAAATGCACATGCATATATTCTTTAATGGATCATTATTTCCTCCCTCGCTTTCACTAGCCGGCTGGCTGGCTGGCTGGCTACTTTTTTGGAGTTTGTGACTGAATATCTGTGACTATTATGAGACTGATGAGACTGAATAGTTTGATCGAATGACGATTTGTGTAATTTAGGAGAATATGGATGGATATACAGATAGGTAGGTAGCTTGAACAGAAATAAAATAATAGGAAATAAGTATTAACAGTCAGTCAAGTCACTTTACATTCATATACAACAAACAGCACCTACAAACACGCTGTGTAATCACACTCAATTTCTTATTCTCATTCTCATTCTCAATCTCCAGCAATGTGTAATTGCTTGCTTACTCGCTCACTCAAGTCTAAGTCCGAAACCAAGTCCAAGAAAGACTCACTCACTACTCACTCATCTAAATACAATATCCCTTCCATTCCCTTCCATTCCCCTCCCCCAAAACAAGAAAAAAAGGCCAGCCAAACCCAAAACACCCACCCGGTTTTCCTTCCCAATGCACCCCAGGATAAAAAGCAAACGGGGACAAGCAACGGAGAAAAAATTTGATATGCCAATCTTCTATGCAAGTGCGTGTGTTCCACGGGGGGAATGGGTATCTAACTAAACTAAAGTAATCAAAGAAACCAAGAGCAAATTATGCAAGACCCGTGTGAGATAATGCTGGTGACAAAGGAAACGTGCTAACATGTTGTGTGGTGATAGTGGGGGTCGAGTGCGTGCCAACAGACACCACCCTGTTGGTCATGACACCCCCGATTCAATGCAAGATGATCCTTGCGAACGTATCC
Source organism: Lachnellula subtilissima (assembly GCA_007821545.1). Taxonomy (NCBI): domain Eukaryota; kingdom Fungi; phylum Ascomycota; class Leotiomycetes; order Helotiales; family Lachnaceae; genus Lachnellula; species Lachnellula subtilissima. The sequence continues at coordinate 20,322 of QGMJ01000341.1, forward strand.
CCCCTCCTGGGTACTTTTCTCTCTAACCAAAAATGGTCTATTACGACTTCTTCAAGGCAAACTCCTCGCCCTCTCTGTAACAAGCTCGCTCTCCTCCGCTCCCGCATCAGGATTAACCAGATACGCAAGCGGTGCCCAAACCCTCCAATGCAAGATTCCAATATGAGCAATGCGAGTAGCAACGTCCTTGATATCATCCTTGGAACCCCCATTCCCATTCCCACCGACAGGGACCTTCGGACTGCTAGTAGCAGCATCAAAGAGTGCCAAACTCGTGAAAGGAGTATACGTCCCTACCAGCTGCTGCAAGATAGGGAAAAGTTGCGTTAGAACGCGGGCCTCGGCTTCTTGGTAAATCCGAGAAGAGGCGTTGGAGATGTGGAAGGCAAGATGGGACTCAAAGTACGGGAGGCGGGTAAGAGGGGTTTTCGTGAGACGCAGGATTTCGAGAGCGAGGGAGGGGGAGAGCGTGTTCCATTTGTCGGCCAACGTGGGCGTTGCAAGGATTGCGAGGAAGGAAGTTCGGGCTTGGGTGGCGGAGGACGAGGTGGGGAGGGAGAGGTAGAGAGGGGTTGGGGGGTAGGTTTCTGGGGTTGAGGCTGTGGACAATGGAGATAAGCGGGGACTGGAGGCTGTTGAAGTGCTTTGGTCGTCTTCGATGCTGGGTACCCAGATCTGGCGGCCCGTTACAGTGCGGATGAAATGGCCGCGCTCAATAATAGGACACTTTGGTTTCGAAGCAAGTGGTGGGGCATAGGGATCGTTGGAGATGAGAGTGTGGTGTTATCGGCAGGCGATGTTGGGCGAATAAAAGGAGACGGCGTGAACGAAGTCGTTGGCGTGTCATCCCGTACATACCGTGTGTCCTGGCGGATTTCTACCTCAAGGTTGCGGTAAAGCTGCATACATATTTCGAGATTGATCAAGTCTAGCAGGTCTAATCGTAGCTTGATCAAACGCTCCTCGTCGAAGAGAAAAGTGTGTGGTACGACTTCGTCTCTTAATGGTAAAGCCAGGTTTACGAGAGCTTTCATAAAATCCCACGTATTTCCTTGCGAGTGCATGGAAGCATCTAAGGGGACCAGATCAGGCAAGCTGCTTGCTCTCCTGTACCACGCGTGCGCTCCGGCGATGTCGACTCGTCCTAGGGCAATCTTTTTCATAAAGAACTTCTGCTCGAATTGAACAGTGTCTTCAATGAGTATTGGCCGTAGGCATCGGATTTGATGATTCGCAACATCCTGAGGACGGTTAACCTTGTAACAAGAGGGGGCAGACTTTCACTTACGAGTTTCATGGCCTCCAAAACACCAAGCAAGTTCTGCATACCAGCCACTAGAAGAGCCACATCGCCCCTTCGGTCTCCATTGCTGAGCTGTGTCACCATTTCGTCTACCCAGTCATCTCTCATAGGAGCGCAATGGCATTTAAGAAGTTGGGAAAGCCACAAAGCTAACTTGACAAGATCTGCTACCCCTTTCCGGAACTGCTGCATAAGCAAATCCACGTTGAATGTTTCTTCAACTGAGGCGCGGTCACGTTGTGGTACGAGAGTTTCAAGGATGCCTCGAATAGCTTTTAACGTGGCCGGTAAACACCACTCTTCCTCTTCAAGGGCCTCGAATTGCTCTCTATTTGAGATGTATTCCCGAAGTTGTGATCGCATAGTCTCCCAAAAGTGGTTTGCCTTCTGAGTCTTCCTCCTTCCTTTCTCTCCATCGAGATTCGGTCGGAAATGGAGATCTGGATCGAAATTGATGTCGTGTCGTAGTTTGGGGTTGTGGACAATCTTATTCACATCAAGTTCACTTAGTGTTCCCTTGGTGACGGGCGGTTCCAAAGTCGTGTTTTGCTTCGAGATCCCTTCTGTAGTCGTTGCTGGGTTGTTACGGAAAAGTTGGCCATCCCTCGGCGGACTACTCGGAAACCGTTGACCTGTTGGGCTCTGGATATCGTATGCCCCCTGTTCTTGAGAATCTGTCATGATATTGTCTAAACCCTGAGGTCTTGTTTCCTCAACCGGTGGACTCGTCATCCCTCCATCATTGTTTCCAGGTGGAGGTGGTCGTTCGTCTGCGGCTGCAAAGCTATTGCTATCGCTATGCTGTCGCCCTCTCTTTTCTGCGTCCGCCATTCTTCAATATTTCCTCCCAGTCCAGCTGCAGACGACCCTTTCGCGCCAAGAATTGTGGTCCAAAGAGTTGTGAACAATGTTATTAATAGCCGGGGTTGGACGATGCTCGCTCTTGCTGTATCGGTAATCAAGGGGGAAACGGACGACGATCTGCGAGCATTGATATCAGTATAGATCTCTCTCAGGTAACAAACAACAAGGGAATGGAGTTGTGCTCGGGTCCATGATCTCGTGGGTTCAGGAAAGCGGGAGGCGACAGAAGCTGTACCACGCAGTCCTTCGAGCTATGAAAGGATGTCTCGAGGCAGCACGGATAGCCACCCACGACGAAGGGGCAGTGTTTGTGTGTCTGCAAGGCGGGCGCGTGCAACTCACCACTCTTATTCTTGTGTTTCCTGTCTCTCGCGAATGCTCGCCGGTTCTATTGAATGCCAACTTTTGTTCTACCCGTACTTGTACAACCGATCGAGAGGACTGAAAGGACTGAAAGGACGGACGAACGAACGAGGCGAAAGTCGAAAGAGAAGTAGTGAGGACAAAGAGCCACCCAGGCAAAGGGCGAAGATTGAATGAATGAATGACCGACAGAAGGACAGACGAAAACGAATTACAGAGAGGAAAGTCGAAGTTGCTGTGGTGGATTAGGAATTAGGGATACAGCAATGGCCAAGGTAATTATGCGATAGCACAAAGCAAGGTGAGACACAAGGAAGGCGCAGGGGGGCGTGCTTGGATTTGGGATCCAATATGGCACAAGAGGTAAGGCGTACGCAGGCGTATGGATGATGGATGATATTATTATAAAGTAATATTGAAGGGTACGACAAGTGATCCTCCGTTGATTTTCGTAGAGAGGTTGAAATGAACTAAAAAGGCGACGTGGTCCAGTCTTAAGTCGAGAGACAGATCTTATGCCAATACAGTAATAGTAATAATACACCTCGATGCAGGTCACGAAAGGAGAGAATGGTAAGAGGGAAAAAGTTATGATGACTCAATTATAATTATGAAAAGCAAATTACTTTGATAGGAGAGACTCAGACAGACCACCATGGATGGCGTGGACTGGTGGACTGGTGGAGGAATTTGGATGATGCTATGTTAGTAAGTTGACCCGTCCCTGTGGTTTTAGCTAGACTATTTACGTACATGGGTATAATTAAGTGTCCGCAGACCCCCCTGTTTTCGTCCCATGCCACGCTGCCGGGGTACGGAATGGCAGTTACGAAGTATATTATAAATTTACTCGATTCAAAGCGGTAGATGACTATACAAGTTCACTTACTGTATTCGAGAGAAAAAGAAGAATTTTCGAACCTTCGAGCCTTCGAATGCTTGCCTAACGTGCAGCATCCATAGAGCCCCCTCCGCCTCCTTTTTATGGATATCCATCCATCATCCATCCTCTCTGCTTCCCTCTCCCTCCCTTCACCGTCACCTCCCTTGCTCCATCCTCAGCTGAGATTTTGTATTTCTCAGCAACAGCTTTTCCGATATACGGCCATGCAACCACCACGTAATGCCATACTGTACCCGGTGCAGCACTTCACTGCACTGCACTGCACTGGCATGCATCATCATCATCATCCTGAGCTGTCGTTGACTCGCCGCTCATCGCATGAACCTCATGCTCGCGCCGTGCCGGTAAGGTACATACAGTAATATCGGGGAATGCACAGCGCCGGATCAACGGTCGTCGGTCACGGCTAAAGATGGCCTGTTCTGTTCCTGGACCTTACTATAGGAGGCTATCTATCCCTGACATCCAAGGCTTGCCTGCAGGAAGAAAGCATGTCGACAACACCAATCCCCGATCCCAGCAATAAGTACCGAAAGCCTCATCGGTACCGAGCGACATTACATTACATTACATTACCTCGTACAGTAAAACTTATGCAGATCCTTGTGAAGGACCCATTGTTTCCATAGCAGACATATTCCTGTCTCTGGGTCTCTCCTTGTTTGCTGACCTTCTCAGCCAACAATGAGTGGAAAACGACTGTTTCAACAATTGCAGCCTCAATCTCAGCGCCAGGTTGGTGTCGGTTGAGATTTTCTATATGAAGGGGTCGTCCCTGATTGTTTTTTAAAGTCTGCACTTATGCATCCAAGGACCTGAGTTCAGCATGTCCATAAAGTCCGCCTCAAATTCACGATCAGCATAGCAACGCTATTCTCCGCAAGCTTTACCTCGCACAAGCTGGCATTCAGCTCGCACTTCTTACATCTAGGTGTGCAGAATGCACATACACGTTTCTCTCTGCAACCACCCACTGCAGTGCCGGTTTTCCTTCAAAGACTCGACACAACTCGCAACACGATAGTCGGGCGACGGGCGTACACCCAAGTCATCAATACTTATTTTCAAGATTACACCCGCGCGGTCCGTAGCACAAGTCCGGGGAGTTTGACCTGGAATTCGGTCATCAAGCCTTGTTGGCGCTCCTATTCAAGTGGGAGCAAGGCCCTCATGACGCCAAAGGAAGCTGTGTTGCGACGTATCCCGCCTCGAGAGGAGACATCAAATCCAAAAGGAAGCACGCGAGTGATCCTCGATTCCGGCCATTCTCATGGCTAAAGGAATGAAGGCAGTGTCGGGCGCTCCGTCTCACTACTTGCAGGTCATCAAACAAGATGCTCACATCTCACAGACCACCTGTGTGGTCTTTTTCGCATCCCTTGGACGGTTCGCGACATTAAAACGCCCGCCTTCGCTGGGTTCCTTTCTTTTGACAGGAATGGAGCCTCACATTGCAAACAGAACGCGTTTGTTACATTTTCGAGATTTGTCGCTCACAATCTCATCTCCTCGGGAAACGATTCCTTAGTCACGGCGCATTCCCACACTATTTATGCTGAAACCATTGCTTGCTCGAGTAAGCAGCAATGTAACAGTAATGCGCTTCTTGCAGGAAAAGTGAGGCGAACCAAATTGGAGCACGTGTGAAAAAGTGTGGTTCCTGCTCAAGCGAGTAAGGGGTTTGCATCACAGTTATCGGAGGCCATTGGGCTTGAAATATCTGTCCAAACATATTGCAAAGGCTAAAGTAAACTTCAGCCTTATTTTATATAACAGGTTAATACTTCAATTTTGGGTTTTCAAGTTGAATAAACTTTATAGCATCAACCCGTTACCATCACTCGTTACCTCGTTCACATGCTTGAATATCACTTACCGCCTCATATCAGCAGCGAGCATAATTCCAGACCTGTCAGCAAGTACATGATACTTTACAGCTGGGATTTGACAAAATCAGTAGGCTCCAGGAACAAGCCATTCCATGCAGGTATTATCGTCGCTCTCTTCGGCATGTACTGTCATTGCACTTTATTTCTGGGAATCACCAGCACAGAAATTACTCAGCTCTAGGAGTGGGCTCCACGTGGCGATGCCAGCACCCGGAGACCGAGTTCTTACCACGGTAAGCGGGGCTTTCGAATCGCCTCCTGGGTAGAAGCGTGGCGAGAAAGGAGTTTGCTTACCCGGTATGCATCAGAACCATAGTCAACAAGCAGGAAAAGCGCACTGGGGTGATATTGGTCGCTGATATTGCCTTATTTGTCTCTTTACTAGCGACACGGTTCTGTAAGGGGTTCTACGAAGTAAGGCGATTTTCTCATAGATTCTTCGGTGCATGTTTCTTGAGGAGGGATGTTACGAATTTGATGTATATTGATTGGCGTTGAATGTGCGGATTGGCAGACAGTTCAAACTCTCAGCCTTTCAGCCTCCAGCATAGTTTCCCCAACACGTTGTTCCAAGTGCGTCCCAGACTTCGTTCAACTTCGGATTCGGAGGTCGGGATTCTATTGGGAGCTCGGGGTTTGATCCTTCTTTCGTCCCTGGCCAATCATATACACCGCCATCCTTTTGGTTGCATATCGTCTCGGGGTCGGTGTTGTACGCGGGTTTTAAGAATATCTTCACTTCACCTTTTATATTCCAGCCGTAACCAAATGCGGGGTTCGTTCGATATTTTTGTTGCAATTCGAACGGAAATCGGGGTTTGTGTTCCGGGGGCTTTTCCGTTGACGGAGGATTAGACGAAAGCCGTTCGTCCGTACGTTCCGGGGGTTTTTTGTTCCAACGCGGAGTTCGGGGCTTGAAGTCGGGTTTCATAAACACCTTGTCTTCTTTCTGTGGAGAGGTAATACAAATATTTCTCGGCGGGCAGTTCATGATCAGTAATCTTGATGATTCAACCCCGGGGTATTCGGAGTTACACTTTCTGTCGAAATGCCTCAAATTTTGCCCGGCTGCTTGAGAGGAGTAGCAGCTATCTGATCACAACCGAATCCCTCTTTCCTCCCCTCCCAAACAACGTCGGGTTCCACACTATGGGCAACGGCTGCTCAGGCATGTCCCTGCCGACCTACCCAACCTGAGCCACCGGACCCGTTCCAGCTTTATTCGCAGGAAGAGGTTGCAGTTCCGTCCGAGCCTCGAGATTACTCTCACGACGCTTGGTGCAGAATATACATCTGAAGAGAAGAAAGCCCCAGATGAAGCTCATGGGAATTGCAGCAATTTAGAAGGGGCGTTGGTTTTTTGATGAGCATTGTGGTGTTGGGTGCTTTGTGCTGTGGGTGTAAATGAGTGTCAAGATGGCTGAAAAAGAATGAGAGAGAAGTAGAGAGAGGGATGCTTTAATTTGGGAATTTGGAGGTTGTGTGTGATGTACTTTTAAGTAACTACGTCAATAGAACGGCGTTGAGGTCATCAGTATCAAACTTTAACATTCTATGTTTTCGCCTAGTTGGACGAGAGCGATGCCCTTTTGAGTAGGAAATGAAACCCATATATTGTTCCTTGACTAGTTTTATCATAACGAGTTTATCCAGTACCAAACGCGTCGTTTCTCTCTCGCTGCATTTCCTTCATATGATCGCATCCTACCACCCCTTTGCTCCTACTCGACTAGTCCTTGACCGAGAGACTGAGGTAAACGGTTGGGACTAGAATATAGCATTGCGTAGAATGTCTAAATCTTGGGGTTATCTAACAATTTAGGAATAGGCGTCATCCGTTTTTTATGTCTACTTTTGGAAGGATGGGATGTAGGGAATGCAGATTTTGGTAGAAGTTATATTATCTAGTTTGGTGGTTGAGGACCAAGAGCGGGCTGCGGTCCTTCTAGTTTATCAGTGCTAGATCTTTTTTAGAGTCCGATGGTTTAATTGAATTCGGGTTTAAGTTTAAGAAAGAGATGGGGAATTTCCAACTCCAAGGACTAATTTATCTTTCCTCATCTCGTAGCATGAGAATTTCTTTCCTTTTCCAATTTACAACAATCAATCACTTTGAGTAAATGCACTAATGGCCAATGTTCTGTGACTTTTGTCTTATCTCATCTTTCTGTTTAAGACTAATATGAGCTAATGGATGCAAAGACTTTGTATGTGTTTTTAATAATAACAGATGTAGATATGTTTGTTTGTTATTATGCTAGCTAGGAGAATATAGAATACGGTATATGATACTCTTATTCTAGAACAGTCATGTGCCTATGTGATGCACTTTTCACGTGTGGGAGTGAGACTAGAGATTGAGATTCAGCCTGAGTCTAGGTACAGACAAGGTAATAAACATAGGCTGTGAAGGAGTAGGTATAGTAGAGAAGCATGAGGAGATCGCGGGGTTTAAAGGAGGATTTGAAGTGACTGATGGATCCCTTTTAATGACTACCAGGAATAAGAGCCTAGGAATTTCGCTCGACAGCTCTGGTTCGCGTCTTGCATTGCGATCCGTGCGAGGAAATGGTCAGTCACCTATTCTCCTATGTCGAAATCGCTAAATTGGAAGTTTGTTCTGGGTTTTGGTATCTTCGGGCTGCACTGGACTGTTCTGTGAGGGTGTCTTTTGATAAGTATGTTGATAATAGTAGATGTTTGGAAGGAATGACTTGAGTTGATAATCTTCATTGACATTAGCACATATGTGACTTTCTATACTTTGATCTACATCTATGATCAAATGGTATTGCCCCATATCCCCTAAACTCCTTGTATGTATACTTAGAAACTCCGCATCCAAATGCCATGCTTCGTACAAGGCTATGCAATTTCACGCTGACCTGGGAGGAAAATCCCTTAATTCCACAACTCCAACTTCATCCCAGAATCGTCTTCCCTCAAGATAGCAGCCTCTTCATCCTCCGTCCCCACCTCATTTCCACGCTCCCTCCCCCTCAACATCCCCATTCGCATCTCCTCCTCGTCCTCTACCCCATCTGTCCATCCCCCAACCTCCTCATCCCTCCCTCCAGCCCCCATCCTTACACTCTGCTGCTTCTGCACCGCAACTACGACCGCACTGCCCAAAATAAGTCCACTTCCCCCCAAGCTCCACCACCCAGGACTCTGCCCAAAAACCAGCTTATCAAGCGCGAGCGCAAACAGCATATTAGTATAAATCATGTTCGTCGCTCTAGCGCCATTCCCCCTTCCCCCAGCCGCAAGACCGCTCGTGAGTAAGAACTGCATGATGAAGCCGCAGACGCCGAGAAACAGTAGCATGGACCACTGGCGGAGATTGGCGGGGAGAGCGAAGGAGGGGGAGGATGGGATGGGGAGTGTGAGGGACAATGTGGAGACGAGCGTACACCAGGCGGCGAAATAATTTACGCTAATGAGCGGGTGCGCGCGCGGGCCTATCCACCGGATTATAGTGAAGACTGCAGCGGAGCCGAAGACGCCTACCATTGCCACTGCGACGGCCGAGAGGCGTTGAGCGGAGGTTGGGGTTGGGAAGGATGCGTCGAGGGAGGTGGATGTTGTGGAGGTTCCATTTGTGGGGATGGAGGAGGTTGGTGGAGAAGAAGTGGTGAAGAAGGATGTTGGGCGTGCGATTAGGAAGACTCCTAGTAGGGAGACGAGGGATGCGTATTGGGCGGAGCGGGGGAAGGGCTCTTTAAGAAAGAGATAGCAGGCGTAGGATGCCACTGAGGGAGCGAGGAAGGTTATGACTACGGCGTCGGCTACCGGGAGGTATTGTAGGGAATCTGTTGGATATCAGCATGCCTTATTTCATCGTAGTAGGAGTGAGACTTACAATACATCCCATAAATCCCAAAGAACCCACAGATGCCACGTCCAATAAGCAACCATCTAATCCCCTTTGCACCAAACGGAAAATCCGGAACACTTTTCCACCACATCCACAAGCAGCAAAATATCATCGTAAGTCCCATTCTAACAAACAGTATTTGCAGTGGATGCATCCCATCTCCTTCTAATTCTAGTAGTCTTGTGGTTACATTCATCAACGCCCCGAATAGCTGCGAGAACGAGACCAAGAAGAGTCCTTCATTCCTTGCCCAGAATTTCTTCCAGACATTTTTGAGGGTCTTTGGCTCGGGTGTACTTGGTGGTGGATATGGAGATACGCCTCTAGAGTGAGGAAGTCCAATAGAAGATATCGTGCTCACGGACAGCCTTCGGAAAGCCTCGGGATCAAGCAGTGTGGCATCTGCTTGTTTTGTGGGATTAGGAGATAGGAAAGTATGGTTTGTACTGCTATTTAGGGCTAAGTCGAAGTTGGAGGGGATATTTTGGAGGGATTCGAGGATGTCTTGGTCTGGTTCAGCGGGGTTTGTGGTGGGATGATGGGGGAGTGGGGTATATGCAGCTGAAGGAGACATGAGTGCTAGGATTCATTGCAATATTTATATCCTCAAGCTTCATAAATCATAAACCATAAATCATGAAATTACACGGATAGTGCAGTAAAGATATGAAGGTTTTCACCTCAAGGCAAATTTGCAAACCGCTGACGTTGAAAGTCGATGGCGATAACGGGTTAGAAAGGTGGGATGGACTTCCAACCTGCAAATCGGCTTCGATCCCGAACCCCCGCATCGTTGGTTCTGGGGCTGGCTGGGCTTGCTTGCGAAGCCATTCTCAGACCCCGCACGTGCTCCACTTGTGGGATTGCCGCCGGCCAACTCATTATGCCTGACATTGCATGTATTGGTATTGCCAAGTTGCTTACTCAAGCATGAAGGACGCCGTGCTGGCTATGTTTCTTGAAATTGCAGAGTGAAAGTAGAAACTGCAAAAGGGAAAGAAAAGAGGAAAAGAGTTGTGGGAGTCTATTTCCGTGCGGAAAGTTTCCCGAGAGTGACTAGTGTGATTCCTTGATTTGGATCAAGTATAAACTCGACATCTGCATGTCTTTCTTAACTTTTTGTCGTCCAGTCCGTTGTTTCTGTTGAAGACATCTCATTTGCTGAGATTTCATCTAATCTGAACTGGCTCTGCCTTTGTGCTAGATTTTGGGCGTTCGTAGATCAGGGCTGTTTTCTCTCGACGCACTTGCAGAACCTTCAGTCTTCTAACATCGAAGTAGCTTGTAAGTGTCATTTATATCAAGCTTGTGAGGGTAGAAAGTATCCTGTCTCAATAACAGCAGTTCAATGCCCCATTATTGTGAAGCATCTCAAATCATACCAAGGATAAATTCGAATTCGAGACTTGATGTATCTGCAAAGGCCTAAGCCGGGTATTGTTGACCCCAAACGCCACGATGAAAATCCACTCTCCCATATTATGATTTCCTGAGCCGTGTCCCTCATCGTACAAACCCAATGAATGCCGGAATAAAAACGATAGCAGACGCCGCGGTATCACCTTTCACCTCCCAGCACCAGTTCCAGTACTCCTCCCCCCAATCGTCTTCGCATCCATATCGACATCATCATCCGCATCACCCAGCGGCTCCTCCATCGTCTTCAGACTACTCTTAGTAATCTTGTCATCATTGACATCAAGGAGTTTCTTGGCCTTCTTGATATCGTCATCCTTCTTGAACATCTCTGCCATTTTGCCTAAATACGCAGGGTTCTTGCGGCAGGCGAATTTGATGTCTTCGAGCTTGATCTTCTGGCGGTTGGCGAGCTGTGCCTGGCGCGCGGCTTCGAAGCAGAGCTCGGTGATGAAGTCGGTGAGCAATTCGTCGAGGATTCGTTTGGTCGAGTCGAGGGGTTGAGGAACGTCGCCATGACCGTAGAGGAAATGGGCGACTGTTGATTGCAGAATTAGAATAGATGGGACATATATGTAAGCTGGGGATACTTACGCTCATTGTCGTTGAAGTTCTGCTGCCCGCGATTCTTGCCAACTCGCGCTCGGGGCTCCATGGTGCTGGAGTACTAATTTTATTTGAATAATCTTCAAAGATTCTGGTACAGAGTTTTGGCCTTGAAAGGCTTCGACGTTTTCTACAAAGCTTGGAAGTTATTGAATGAGTGGGAAGTAAAACAACATAGCCATGGGCGGCCGAATAGCTGCCACTAGCGCATCGGCACCGGAGAATCTACGAGCACCGACATACCTAAACTTGGCCTGGGCCTGTCAAGAAATCTATCTGGACACCTTCTACTACACGCTTTTTGAATGCTTTTCTGCGCTCGTTGAGGTCCAAAGAAGACAATGGTATGTATAACCTCAAGCTTACATCTTCGACTTTTCCCTGGCTAGGGATTCTCGCTAAATTATCAACAGTCGGCGCTCTTCAACTTCCAGTCTGCACTATTAGTGCTTCTCCTCCTCATTTGCACGAGCGCATACTTCCACCAGCTTTTCCCGGGATTCATGGACAGGAATAGAGATGGGCATGTTATGCTTCCTGAGAAAGCTTATGCGGCGCTGATATCTGATGTAGAGCGGTTACGGGTCTGTTCTGGAAATGCGCGCGGGTTGGAGAAAGATTAAGTCCATACATAAGTGTATGCTGTGTTATCATGGCCGTATGTTTACTTGGAACATGAGATTCAACAATTACTGACCTGTCCAGGTCTCTCTATTCATTGGCAATTAGATGGTTGGGATTCGTGGGCGTTTGGGGGGATTATGCTGATACCATACGGATCTGAGAAACGACTGTCGACTTGGGAACAGTTACGACACGAGGGTCATATATTACTGGGAGGAGGCTTCGCAGCTGTTCTTGGAGAGATCGAAACGCGGATGCCCTGAATAGCGCTCTTGGTTCGGGGGCGTTGGAAGGGAGCACTGCGATTGTACAGTACAACATATGAGACCAGATCGATGAATGATATGGCCACGCTGGTTTTTCTACTACTACTTGGGACGACTACGCTACTGTTGATATTCAAGTTATATGTTATATGGGTGTATCTATAATTTCCTCGTAAGTCTCGGGAATTGGAGAGCAGCTACAGACATGGTCTTAACAATTGGCTGTTAGAAAATGGTGAAGTAGTTGACAGGGAGAACCACCTCTGTACCTAGAACAATATGCTAGAGTGATAATAATTTGTTGTTGTGGGAAAAGCCCGTTCTCATCTCAACTAAGTTACTTGACTCCCTAAACGCTGTAGGAAGAGGGATGTGGTCCATGTCTCAGCTTTTAACAAGTCCCAACATTTCAGGTCAAAGATGGCAAGACACGGTAAAAGTTCCGTTCGATTAGTGTCCGTTGAGGACTATAAATGTTCACAAGTGAATTTTCTGCTTCCTATGAGCACACGAAGCGTTTGGGCTATAACACCATATTGACTGTCTCAGCTCTTGCAACTCCTGGAAATGCAAACCTTCCAACGCCATCGCTAATATAAAAAATGATCAAATCCCTTTAACCGCGAATACTCGTCCCAACACTTTCATTCTCCC